>BLFK01000870.1:80236-82736 GCA_014634185.1 Astreopora myriophthalma
CCGTGGAAAGTCCTTGAATTCTTGGACGTCTAAAAATTAATGCGTACAAACCCTGTACTGTTAGCTTATCGTATTGAGAAAGTCTTGCTATATTAATTTCCAATCCTAAAGTTGTAAAAATAAGTATAGACAAGCTGGGAATGTGACAATCCTTAATACAGGTTTCACATTGAACACTTCAACCATTTTCCTGGGGCTTTTCTCGAGCTTCTCAATGATCAAGAAGTCACATAAACATTTTGAACTACAGCATCCATTCATCGTTTGAAGAGGGTTGACCTACCAAAGTATACATACAAAAAACTTGCACTAATAAGGTCCATGTGGCATTACAATGCCCATGAGTACCTGTCTGCTCGTCAGCTTAATTGCATCAGTCGTCTTCAATTTTCACTTGAATATATGGAATATATGAATATATGAAGGGTGCCATTCTTAAAAGCCGGTGCACAAAACCATACTAATAATAATAATAATAATAATAATAATAGTAATAATAATCACAATGCACAATGAACATAAACACAGTGCACAATACTGTGCACAAAACCATAAACATTCTTTTAGTTTGTAGCTTCTCTTTTTAGCACTTGCTCAACAGCTGTCACTATGCCGTTTGCCGTAAATGCGATGTTAAATCTCTCCATTACTTTTAGCCTTCTCTTCTACCACATTCGAAGTAGGTGGAATTCATTAAGGTATTCCAGTGTCTTAAAAAAGAAAAATAAATTCACAGACTTCTTAAGACTGTGTCAAACCCTGAATGAATACAATTGATTAGAAAGGAGTTGAAAATATTAGAGGCTGGGGCTGGTTTAGTGGAGCTTTTACATTATGCAGGTTGCACAATTAAACCACTTAAGAATTGCATGAAACAGCCAATGAATTTTTTTCCAAACACTTGGAATACTTTGTTAGCAGTTTACAAACTTAAGACAAGAAGATAAAATTTGCTGACTCTCAAACCTTTTCACAGCAATTTAATATGACAGTAGGGGAGATGAAGAAAGTGTTGCATAGCCTGTGTACTCGGATGACAAGAGAGGTGAAAACAATGCAAGAAGATGCCACTTATGTAACCAGATGAAAGTTTTTTTAAAGACTTAGAATTTGAAGAGAAGAAACTGTAAAGAGTTTGAATGATAAAGATGAAAGGGAATGGGAGCATCATGAAGTGGAAACCCTCGTGGAATTTTACAAGGAAAATAGCTTCCTGTGGAATCGTCATTTGATGGAGTACACAGACAGACAACTTAGGGAAGCCACTCTAAACAAACTTGTGGAACACTTAAATCGTTGATCACAAGATGAAATTAAACAGCAGTGGCATTCACTGAAGACAGTTTTTCACAGAGAAGACAAGAAAATAGAAGGAAGCAAGTGTTCTGGTGCTGGGACCGATTCTGTCTACAAACCAGCTTGGAAATATTTTGAGCGGATGCAGCTTACCAAAGAATGCAAAGAGATTGATGATTCTGTTTCACACTCATATCTACTACAAGTCCCCAAAAAATGTAAGAAGGAAAAGACCCAAGAGTTGCAAGACACAAGAGTGGAGTTGTTAAGGAAAGCAACTGATGTCCTCAAAACACCACAGCCTCAAAATAAAAATACTGAAACCATACCTGGTGAAAGGGAACTAACTGCATTTGGACAGTTAATAACAGAAACCCTCTCTCGATTCTCTGAGATGCAACAAATCAATGATGTTCTGTTTGAGGTAAAATGAGTGGGGGACATTCTCTTTCCTATGGGTTTTCAGATTCACCAGCAGTTCCTATTCCCCAGCCATCAAGATCCTTTACCAGTACATATCACAGTCTGAGTTATGGAAGAAACCCCCTCACCTGCAAGTTCACTGAGCTCAATGCTGTCTCATACTGGAAGCCAGTTGGGAGATTCCCAGTTGTACTCACAGTATGCATGAAAAGTACCATCTTTTGCCTTTGGTTTACAACTGGGTAAGGGTCACACCCTAGTCTGTTATTTTTGTTCTGGTTGAGATAGGCATAGTTTGATACTGGTGACGTTTATTGTATTGGCTATAGTTTATCTCTGGCTGTTCTGTTTTCAGACTGCTATGTTAATTAAGTGGTATAGTGATGTACTAAAGAGTCAGAAAACTCCATATATTTTCACGGCTGATTTTCTGTTGCTGATTGAAGCTTAAATGGTGGTTCTTACAAGGAGCATATTAATCATAAGTGCAGGATCAAGAGTTGTAAAAAAGACCTCTTTGAAAGGGAAGTGTCCTTACAGGGATGCCCTGCTGTGAAACATGTTTGCTGTTGTTGTTTTTGACATTATTAGGTGGGCGCTTGTTCTTAAGCTTCTATCTTTCTTCCATTTGCTTATAAGAACCAGGTTTCAACCAGAAAAGGTGAAAAAGCAACTTGTCTCCTGTGGTGTCATTTACCTCACAAAACTTAAGACAACATGACTTTCTGCAATAACAGACAAGGTTTTCTTTTTTCAAATTTAAGTGACAGATCACTGTACA
>BLFK01000870.1:95236-115236 GCA_014634185.1 Astreopora myriophthalma
ATCTCTCAGTGGCTTTGTAATGTCAGCCAGGTTTGGGATGTACTTCCCTACTTGATTGACCATGCCAAGGAACCGCCTTAATTGTGCAATGTCAGTTGGTTCCCCCATCTGTGTGACAGCTTCCACCTTAGTGGGGTCGATTTGCACTCCATCTATGCCTATCACGTGTCCCAGAAATTCCACTTTATCTGTTGAGAACTTGCACTTCTCCAGGTTAAGGGTAACATTAGCATCTGCTAACCTCTCCAGTACTGCAATCAATCTCTTATCATGCTGCTCTTGAGTCTCTCCAAACACCAAGATGTCATCAACTTGACACTCCACCCCATCTAAACCATCGAGGATCCTCTGCATCGCTTTTTGGAAGTGCTCGGGGGCCGAAGAAATACCGAAAGGTAATCTTGTGAAACAGTACCTGCCCCATGGAGTGATGAAAGTTGTAACCAACTTTGAATTTTCACTTAACTTCCTCTGCCAAAATCCACTGTTTGCATCCAGCTTAGACATAATCTTAGCACCAGACAGTTTGGCTAGAGTTTGTTCAGTCGTTGGCATTTGGTGGACCTCTCTCTGAACAGCCTTATTTAACTGGACAAAGTCACCGCAAATTCTGACACTGCCATTCCTTTTGGGTACAACAACAATCGGAGAACACCACTGGGTAGGTTGATCGATCTGTTCTATCACTCCCATTTGCTCCATTCGCCTGAGTTCCTCCTTCACTTTAGGTAGTAAAGGAATAGGAATACGCCTTGGTGTAGTCAAATTAAACGGTGTAACTGAATCATCCAGCTTGATCTCGTAAACACCATCCATGCATCCTAACCCCTGAAACAAGCTAGGGAACATCTTCTCATAGTTGCTGTCCTTGGCGTCAACAGCAGAGATTCTAGCAATTGTCCCGAGCCGGCCACACGCACTTCTTCCCAACAAGGACTGCTCAAGACCAGGAACCACATAAATTTCGTCAGCACAGCAATGCAGGTTATGCGTAAGGGATGCTGTAAATTTACCTTTGCAGAACAGTGGTACTTTGCAAGGGCCATACAATTTCTTATCGGGTGGAAGAAGCTTCCCCTGAACTGACAAAAGACCATAAGTCTTTTCTGAAATGACAGAAACATCAGCCCCACTGTCAAGCTTGAAACTAACTGGGTCACCATTTACCAGAATTTCAGCTCTCCAGGGATTTGCACGCACGCTGTCTTCACTGATCTCCCCGAGAAACACACTGGTGTCTGGCTCTTCAGAAAACTGATCCTCGGTTACAACTTCTCCAACCTGCTGGGACAGGCAAACTCGGGCATAATGTCCTTTCTTGGAACATTTGAAACAAACAGAATTAATGGCAGGGCAATTTCCTCTAGAGTGATCTGCAGATGATCCACATCGTAAACAGCTACTGGGTTTTGACTTATCTCTAGCACCAGCGACACCTCCACTTTTCTTTGGTGGAAACTTCTCTGACTTAGCCCTGAATTTGGCTCCAATCGCATCGATTTCGGTGGACATCGACCGCTGACCACTTCTAATGACGTCTTGTTGTTTCTTGACTGACTCGCTTTCCCTGGCCATTTTAACAGCTTTTTCAAGAGTCAAAGTCGATTCCAACTGCATCTTTTCACTTAGAATAGCATCCTTAACTCCAACAACAATACGATCTCGAATCATTTCTTCTTTCAAGGCGCCAAAGTTGCAATGCTCGGCCAAACAATGAAGCGACGTGATGAATTCCTCAGCAGTTTCGTCAGCTTGGGTTCGCTGGTTGAATTTCGCTCGCTCATAAATGACATTTCTCCTAACCAGGAAATACTGGTCGAACTTTTCCTTTACCTTGTCGTACTTTAGTCTGTCTCCCTCATCGCCAAACATAAATGTAGTCATAACATCGTCGGCGGCATCGCCCATGGCGTAGAGCAATGTGTTTACTTGAACTTCTTCGCTTTTCTTGTGTAGATCACACGCCATCCGATATCTACCAAACCGACGAATCCATTTCTCCCACTCGTCTGGCTTTTTGAAATCGAACATTTCGGGTGCAGTAATTTTGTTAGCCATGATTTCTCCGGAACAGTAGTACACTTACTTCCCGGGTTTCTTCAGCTGTCGCAGCGAATAATTTCTTACGTTCTCTTTTGAAAATTTGTAGTGTAGCTCGAGTGACCTCGAAGAACTCTCCCGTATTTTCTTCTGAGAGCCTCGGCTATCCAGGTATCTTCCCGTCAAAAGACTCAAACAACCACTTCTGACACCATGTTGAGTGAATTATCGGTGAGCGTAAACTAAAAGCGACACGACGCCATTCATTCATGAACTCAAGTGTCCTTTTTCTTCAGTCACGTGATCAGGTACAAAGTACAAACTATGACAATTTCAACATCACAACAAAATATACAAATTGAAGAAAAGCGAACTTGCTTTTGCACTTTTCACGAGCGAAGTTCTTGTGCTGATACTTACGGAACTAATGTCCGTCATTTTTGTAGCGGTCGGCATCTTGTACAATTTTTGCGAATTTTCTGGAAAACAAAAGTAGATCAGAACAAAAAAAAATATACCACGTTTATTAACTCAGAGATTTAGCATCGCGTTTACGGCACACGGCAAACGTCAGACTGAAATTTGCTGTTTACCAAAGACTCATGAAATTTATTTGATTTTAGCTTATATTTTGCCTGTTAGCCGCAGCCATCAAGCAAGTACTAAAAACAGAGAAATAAGCTAGAGTAAGAGAATTTTCAAGCATGGTCTTATGGCAAGCAGCTGCCTGCCGTTGGCTGTTTGCCGTTGGCCGTAAACACGATACTAAATCTCTCTAATTACATGGCTAGCTCCGTGAACGGGCCAGATGAACCAAATCGTGCGCTGTTATTGGCTACCCGAGCTGTCGTATTTGCAAACAGATTGGGGAACAGATTGAACTAAAGTCTACGTACCCAATATACGAGTTAAGTCGCCATGTGTCTTTTATTACCCAACTACCCTTGCGCGCCTATGTACACAATCACACGAACATTACATTTTTCCCGAACAAAACTAGTACAAAACATTTGCAAAATCTAAACACCAACTGGACTCCGGAAACACTGAGGTTCCAAAATGTTCTGAAAACTGTCCCGTTCTTAAACCTATACATTTTCATAGAAAGTCTTAGGTCTGAAGGATCTATGCTCAAGTCAAACTCTGACAGTTCCACTGAAATCGTCATAACAAAGTCATTAAATCTCTCTGGTAACTTTCTTGAACGAGTTGGTCTTGACAGAACTGGACCTTTTGTACTCTCACACACTGCGGCAGGATCCGCAGGGGCAGGTCCTGGTAAAACAGGACTCCCAACGTCCCCACGTTCTTTCGCAGGTTCTGAAACAGTAACTTCACTCGGCAGAGGTGTCACCTTGTCTAGCTCAGGCGGTGGTTGCTCAAACTTCTTCACATGACTGGTATTCCTTTTAAACTGCACACCTTGTGGAGATTCAATAACAACACTGTTGCCATTTTTCTGCACAACGTCATATGGCTGTGGTGCGAATGGTGTTGATAGCTTGTTCTGCCGTTCCTGTTTCAAAAGAACCTTGTCACCTGGGATCACGTCTGAGCATTCAGCATGCCGCCTTTCGTCTGCATACAGCTTGGCTTTCACTTTCATCTCTCTGTCTCTGTCTCGTACCTTTGTTGCTCTGTCCTCCTCTACGAGTTCGGGCAGCTTAGTACGTATTTTTCTCCCGAAGAGAAGTTCAGCCGGACTCACACCAGTGGTGGTATGTGGAGTCGATCTGTATGCCATCAGGTATTTGCGAATTTCGGTCTTCCAATATTTACCTTCTGCTTGAGCTATTCTCATTCGCTTTAGGAGAGACCTGTTCTGCCTCTCCACTTCGCCGTTTGCTGGAAGCCATAATGGTGTCGTCTTCCTGTGCTCTATGCCACAATCTTCTAAGTACTCCTCAAAGTCACTAGACACAAACTGGGGTCCATTGTCACTGGTTACAGACAATGGTAAACCATGAGTTGTAAAGATTCTTTCCAAACTCTCAATGATCTTCGCGGATGTGGTCGAGCGCATGACATCAATTTCATAATATCTGCTGAAGTAGTCAACTACCACCAACACTGAGTCACCTGATGGTAGAGGACCTAATAAATCAATGGCCAGGTCTTGCCACGGACCTCTGGGTAAGGGAGTCGACTTGATTGGCTCAGGGTGGGCTGGACTGCTAACAAGTTGACAGCCAAAGCACGTCTTGCAGAATCTTTCTACATCTTTGTCAATCCTCGGCCACCATACTTTTGACCGCAATCTCTGCTTCATACTAACAATTCCAGGATGTCCTTCATGAGCGAGTGCTAGGACTCGAGACCTCAATTTTCTGGGTATCACAATCCTGATACCTCGGAGGATCAACTTGCCAATTACACACAGTTCGCTGCTTACAGGTATGTACTGCTTGCACTGATCAGCATTCCAGGTTCCGTTCTTTATGCAGTGAGATAGTTCAATGAACTCTTCGTCCTCCGCTGATGCTTCTTCAATTTCTCGCGTTGTCATAGCACAAGGGGTAGCAGTCACAGCTACAAATCTGACAAATTCGTCTGAGACTTCGTGAGCCAAGGATGGCCTTACTTGCTTGTCTGCTTGTAGTAAACGGGATAAGGGATCAGCTATGTTCTCCTCTCCAGGCAGGTACTTGACTTTAAATTTGTAAGGCTGTAAGCGCAGTATCCAACGCTCTATTCGTGCACACGGCTTCGATCTACTGGAGTAGTTTGCTCCTATCTTCGTAGCCGAGATTTCAAAAAGCTCTCACTCGTTTGTAACTATGGTTGGCTACATACCTAAGAATTTTTACTTGGTTTTCCAAAATTTTAAGAAAGAAAAGAAAGAAAGTCTACGTTTTAGATACTGAAGAAAGTATTTCTCTTAAAGATAATTGAAACTTGAAACTTGAAATGACCAAGTAGCAAACCGATACCAAACAAAAACTTTCAAATCACATTTTCTGCGGCAAAAGGAACTTTTGTATGTAGGGACTTTGTTTCCATCGCAGATTTTATTTTCCTTTTTGAGCTGTTGCTAAGGAACGATTGTTGTGTTTTGTTATGGTTCCTTTTCTTGCGGCCTCTTCCTTTTCCGTTGATTGAGGAACTTTTGTTCCCTTAAGCGGTTTCCTCTGTACATAACAAGTTGCAGTTTACGAATTCGAGGAGCAGTTGTTCTTAAGTGTTTGTTCTTATATATGTGCAATGGTTCCTTTCCAAAGTTCTATAATTGTTCCACTTTACAATTAATAAAACACCGATTCTTTTTAATGGATCGGAATAGGTCCGTTACAATACATGTGTTTCAGTGCGAAAACTACGCCTGTCTTTACACAATTTAATCTTGTTAGGAGCTTTCAGATGTATCTTTGCATTATTGCAAACGAACGGGGCAAAGCCGGATGATAATAACGAGCATACAAGGGCAAGTGTGGGCAGAGATCACGCGAAGTAGCAGCGAGGGCGCCCAAGTGTCTACGAAAGCTACCGGGTATTAAAGGCTCGAAAGTGGATAAGGACAGGGGCGAACACTAGATTTGGCGGCTTGAGTTCCCGTTTCGAAGCAGCAGTTGAATGTACACAATCAGAAAGCCTAGACCCACAAAACGATGCCCCCCCCTCAAATCGCTTGCTAACTCAGAAATCATCGTCGACCGTCAGTCAAATTTACAACAGAAAAGGACGATTGTTTGAAGAAAGGCATTGAGAAGCACTGATTTGGACAACGGACTGCTATATTGAGAGATCCAGATTTCAGTTTTCAGAAAGGCAGGATGGCTGATTCTTTAAAGAAGAGGGCTGAACTTAAGTTGCTTTCAAACGAAAAATCCTTAAAGGTTTGCCTTAAATTTGAAAGTTTTTGGAAGTGAGGAATAATTTTCCCAAATTCACTGGATGACTAACCATTTCAAGTAAGGCGCATTTTAATTCAAGTAAATCTAAGACTAGTATTGACGATGACACATGGTTAGAGAAAAAAAAAACAAACAAAACAAACAAAACAAAACAGGAACATTTGAATTCTACTTGCTTTTTGTGACCTTAATGTTGAGTGGAGGCTAAAAAAATGGATAATTCTTCCCCTCTTGGGCATCCGGCTACTCGTTTGCTTCTTACTTTGTCCTTCCTGAGAACTACTACTCCAAGATGACGAGCGGGCGTGCTCCTTTTGCGTCGACGAGGGCGTCGTGAACAGTATGTTGTCGTCTTCGTCATCATCCAACTCTTCACGAGGGTAAGGTAAGGGACACCAGATGCTGTTGATGAATTGTACTTGAGATGGCGAGACCCACTGAATCTCCACGGCCTTCTTACTCCGCTGACACAAGACAAAACTCGAAGGTAGTTCCGGAAATTTCTTCGTTCTGAAACGTCGACTTGAGCGCTTCATCAGTCACTTGTATCACATACCGCCGGGACTGCACGCTTGACAGGGTCGTCTACTGCCGCCTCCTCTCTTTTCTGGAGATTTCGGAGTTCCTTCTCCCTCTCCTTCTCCATTACCCACTCCTTGTAGTACTCTTGCGCCTTATTTTGGAGTGTCCGTTGGTCTTCAGTCTCGTTTTTGTTTTTTTTGTTTTTTTGTTTTTTTGGAAAGTATTGTGCTCTTGACTTATCAATGTTTGGGTGGTATGGGCCTTTGACAGAGTCCAGCTGGTGGGCGTCTTTTCTCATCATTCCAAGCAAAATCCAACGTTCTTTGGTCTCTTCCAGCGCACGTAATCGTTCGCGCTCTTCCTCCCTGTCCCTTTCTTCGACGGTGCGTTTCACATCAGTAGAGAGTAAAGAAAGCTGCCTCTGCTTGAGACTATGACAAAGTTGTTGTTCTCGTAGGCGGGCGACATTTTCAAGACTCCTCTCCTAGCTGCCCAAGTGGGTCGAATTGTCGAATTGGTCCCGGAGTCTTCATTCTCCCCCTCACCATCAATGTGTTATGCACATGTTCAGTTCCATTTGTCTTCTTGTTCGCTCTCGCTTTCTTCCAGCCTAAGGGCTCTAATTCGTTCCGTCTCCTCTTCACCGAACTCGTCTAGCTGCAAGCTGGTGCATGGCGTCGGAGGTGGTAGCACGTCGTCTAGCGTTCGTGCGATTTCAGATGCCCAGACAATGCGGTCCATTCCATACGACAGCAAGAATTCTTGAACTCACACTGCTACACGCGGCGAGGTCAGGCTTTTGAAGAATAACTTCCTCACGTGGGCGTTCATGGTTGCTTTGTGGTCAGCGCCGAAATCCATGTCTGTTTGACATGTTATGAACATTGGGCATCTTATCACTGCCAGGCTTGATGTCTTGTACTTTTTTCAGTCGTGCTGCCCAAGCAGGTCGAATTGACCAGCTTGCGTAAGTATCTTCCAGTCGTCAGGTTCCATGATTTTAGCGTGCACCTCGTCAAGGAAAATGACATCGCACCTTCGAAGTAAACAAGCTACAAACAATTTGTAAGCTGACAACACACTCACTTTCGTGGACAAAATTTAAGGGTTCGTCAATCACTTCATTTTGTAGCAGTTGGAGACTGTAAGAAAAGGACTTGTCCACTTTGGCCTGTATAAAGTGGTTGTGGTGATCTTTCAACGTGGTGCATAATGGAACACACGGTTGTTCTTCAATTCCCTTTTTGCAGCTGGGCAGGGACTTCGCTGTCACCTCCATGCCAGTTTGTAATAGGGTCGAATGTAAAGGGACGGTTGATACGTGCATGCCATTGAAGGACTGCATTGCAATCCAAGAAGAGCTGGCTGGCCAACGGTTTTCTTCTAATTCCGTGCTCTGATCGTCGTCCCCTTACGCTTGGCTGCTTCCCTGTTGTGCTTTTCTTTGCCTCGTTTCTCTAGCGCGGCAATGGAGGAGGAAAACAAAAAAACGCGACTCCTTTCATCTTTTTTATTTTTACGTCACATTCGTCTCTCTTCTGGCATAATTATGTTCAGCCAAAATTCGTCACAACACATTCCCTTATTTCTGCTGTGAGATGGTCGTGAACAAGTTCCTTGTACAGCTGGTACCACCTTGCTAAACAGTGCGCTTCGGATTCCCTGAAATTTATTTAAGCAATACAGACATACATCAGTACAACATGTCGCTTAACTTGGCGCAAAAGTCCTATACATACTGGGAAATGGAATATACTGTTTTTGAATTATAACCGTCACTTCGCCCTAGATTAACTCGTTATTAGTATCTTTTGTTTCTTAAATTGTTTTGACTCTTCAACTCTAGAGATCTGATAGCTTTTCTCGCTACTAGCTGAAATACATTTCCTTGTCCAAAAGTTGATGGATTTCGAGTGAAACCAAGACCAAGCCCTATACATGTAGCTGATACTCTCATCACTTGTCTGCTGGACAATATATCGACATTGTAAGGAGAAGTTACGTTCTTAACACTTTAGGAAGTTATTAAAAGGGTCAAAGCTACGAAGATGGAATCTCAAATCTGATACATACCTTATTAATGAGTTGTCTTACTGGTGCCATGACTGCCACCGAGTGAATTGAGAACGAAGATTTTATCAGTCGACTTTTACAGCACTAGAGCCCACTTTGTCAGTTGGCAAATTAAAGTGTAAGCACTTGTGTGTAATCAGTATTAAAGTTAAGGATTCGCCGCGAAGAAATTGAGGATGTTTTGTAATCGCATAAAAATAGCGTTGTTAATGGTTGAAATGCCAATGTCAATAACATAAGCTTGGGAAAAAGTGTAGTAAGGAATCTGACTTGGGAATAAGGACTTATTTCGTAATTGCGTAAAAATAGCGTGTTTTTTGGTTGGAATGTCATTGTCGATGGCAAATCTTTGGCAAAAAGTGTAATAGGGCATTTAGATCCAGCAAAGCAGCGGAAAAAACATACATAGTGGCATGAAATGCGTGTTATATGAATACTTTTGCAGCGAAATCCCAGGACGAGCAAGGCCCTTAGGTAAACTAGTTGACAGGAAAAACATTTTCTGCACCAAACCTAGTACGTAATTAAATAGCTGGCTTTAGTGTATCAGTCTACCCTTCTGCATGTTATGGCCTCTATTCGGTTTCACAACCCAAGACAAGATGATGGATAGACGAGAGCAAGACATGTGGATGTGGACGGGTCGGACGGTCACGCGTCACGCATGATGGTGTGACACCATGCTATGAAAATTATACAAAGGAAAGTTCCTAAGGGTTCCAAAAAAAAAAAAAGAAAAGAAAAGAAAGCACACACACAAAAAACAACATTCAAATCAATGGAATATCACAAAAGAGAGAGCTATTCCCCGCTGTCTCTTTTGAATCCGTCATGCTAAAGAAGTAATTGGATTTCAGTTCAGAGAGAAGGTCTCTAGTTTAACGGGGATGTTGAAAACAACGGGGAATGGACTTACATTTCTACAGATCTGTTTCAAGGAATGAATAAAAGATGAAAACTACAACGGAGATAATGGAGACAACAGAGAAGTTTGAAATCCAGTTATTTCTTTAGCATGACCGATACAACGGAGACAGCGGGGAACAGTACTTGGAAGTGTTGCTTTTATTAATTTGCTTTTCCTGTTGTTAATATGTGCACTGAACGTTATACGTGCGGGATATCTTCTGATTGAAAAATCCAGTTATTCCTTCAGCATGAAGAATATATAACGGTATCAGCGGGGAACAGTACTTGCAAGTCTTGTTTTTGTTGATGTCGTTTTGCTGTTTTCATTGAGTGAGGGGTCTTGCACGTTTATATACGTGATCTATTAATATCTTCTTAATTCTTTTTGACCTGCACAACAGAATTACTTCAATTCATGTAACAGTTACGCCCTACACAAATGTCCTTTTGGCCCCACGGAGAAGACCCCTCTGTGCTAACCACTGTTTTGGTGATAGAAATTTAATTCTGTTATAGGAACAGGTGTGCCCTTTCATAGCCGTTACTATTAAAAAGAACGCTTTTGAGCAAAAACAAACCACTAAAAGTCGTAAAGTTTGGCAAATGTGGAAAAATGAAAGTTTAGGCATTGCTGTACATAAAGCAACATAGAAACATAGTTGTGACTAGATCTGCGCAGTGCTTAGAAATGTATGGGAGTTTTAAAAAAAATTGGGAACTTAAATTCTGGGAAACGATCTCTCTCTCTCTCTCTCTCTCTCTCTCTCTCTCTCTCTCTCTCTCTCTCTCTCTCTCTCACTCTCACTCTCTCTCAGCCTTTAGATGCCGAAAAAAAAAAAATAGTTCCCTGTATCTCTGAACAAAACTTTTTAGCATAGGGGAAAATACTGTCTTCTTACTTGGAAGGCAGAAACTTCGTTTCTCTTTTATATGGCAGTTAAGCGAGCTGTAGGTATAACTGCAGGTGCGCTTGCGTAACTGGTATCCATGCCCGCAAGTCGGGCTGCATTGGCTCCAATTGCTCCAACCCGAGTCATCATTAGAACAATGTCTCACTAATTGAGGAGAAACAAAGAACCATACAACAAATTGCAAGGGACTTAGATTAAATAGATCGGTGCGTGAGCCATGGGGGCCACAATATGTTGACGATTCGACTCGATTCGTTTCGTCTCATGGGCAGTCGATTCAAATAAACGGAAGTCGATTTGCAAGGGACTTATAATTAATATAATAGATTATAATTAATCCACCTATCAATGTTCAACCCCAGGGTGGGGGGGGGGGAGGGGGAGACCCAGGGGGATTTTACGTTTTCAAGAGAGCCAGAGTCAAATTCCCCACCCTGGGAAGCTGGTGAATGTCAAATTCCCACCTGCGGGGTAACCTATTCTGTCAGAAACATGTCTTGGCATGCTCATGAATATAAACACATACGTAAATCCATTCATGAAAAACAAAAGAAACGAACACAGTTGTACAATTGTAAACACACGACCAGAGACTAAAAGGAGTGACGGTCTGTGTGTATTTGAAGGAAAATAAAACACATGCGCTTCCTTTTCTCTCGCTCATGGTTTCGCGGGAAAACAGAACGATAGAATTCTGTTTGTCAAGTGGCAGAGACCCCTTTCCAGGTTCTTTCGGTCTTCCAACATGCTGGCCATGTCAAATTCCCGACCCTTGTGCAGCACCCAAATGTCAAAATCCCCACCGAAGAAAAAGCTCGCCGAATCAATTTTCCGTGGGTAGCCTGCCCCCTCACCCCCCAGGGGCTTGACGTTGATAGCTGCGTAAATAGATCGCTGCGCAAGCCATGGAGGCTACAAAATGTTGACGATTCGCCTCGATTCATCTCATGGCCAGTCGATTCGACTAAACGGAAGTCGATTTGGATGAGACTTGAATGAATTGGGCGAGTCAGGGAGGCTACGAATGTTGACGATTCTGTTCGATCGAATCGAATCGAATCGATTCGTCAACTTTCGATTCTCGGGCCCCTCTTGCCCGACGCAACTTTCCGCGAGCCCGATCGATTTCTTGGACCCGATCGTCTGTTCTTGTAGATGATTCGACTTAGTTTAGACACATTTGGTACAACAAAGATTCAGCGAAGCTCGAAGCAATTGAATTACACTGGTGTTTTAAAGAGTATGTCGGTCAGAAGAGATTTATTCTTAGCTAACTATGTTGCCAACTCTAACCTTCACACCCTCAAAATATTTTACAACCTCGAACTCAGGCTCTCTCTCTTTTCCTTCCTTGTCGTCGGGAAAGAGACCCTGGTTGTGCTGCTCACATGACATACTGCTCCCTTCTCCGGGTAGACTCACTCATTTTTTTGTCCTTACGAGAAACCAAACAGATCGAGCTTTTCAAACTTGGACGAAAGCTACGTTACCAGTAGCCAGCGTAGCAAGTGTTTCCGTGGGGTTTGAGAGCAAAGAAGATCGAGGAACGCGATTTTCGATGTTTTGGTCGCAAGAAAAAATGGGGCGAGAGCAAAAAAATGAGAGACGGGGAGGCAAGGAAAGGAAACGCTTGCTTACTTGGCCTGTCATGCATGAGCGCACTCACCGAGCTTTCACCTTGTCATGGGCTGTCTTGAATTGACCAATAAAATGTTTGGACTTCCTTAGCGGAAATGAACTTTCGGGACAAGTATTGAACAGAAACAATTATTCAAAATATTTTGTAAGCAACGCGGGTACGGTTGGGAATGGAGAAATCCCAAGGAATTTGAGCGACCGATGCAGACTTTGTAAATTTGGAAATTTAAGCCAAAAAACCTACGTTTCTACCGAAAATCTTTTCAATCCGTTGAAAAGGAAGGACTGCGCGGGAGACGTTTGAGCACAAAATCTGCCCGAAGGTTGGACTTGAGCTTGTAAAATGTGACACGTCTTCAAGCACAGGTGGCTCAGGCTCCGCAACTGATCGTTTGAAAACAGTAGTTGTGAGGGAGCGATTTCGGCACAAATAACCTCGATATGAATAAATATAAAATGGGCTCCAAACATGTCTTCGGGTAATCATTTCTAACGCCTGAAAGACGATTTCGGGGTTATTTGACATATCGGACGTAGCTACTGACATAGGCTTCACTATAAAATGACAAGGTAGGAGACGTTATTTTGAAGCAACCCTCGAATCTGGACCAAAATTGCGAATGAGATCCCTCGAACGATAAATTCTCTCGCACAGAGCTACCTTACGATAATTTAATCTTCGATATGTGTCAACTTATCCCAGCCAAACTCTTTTGTGTAGTCGCTAGCCATCGTCAAAAGCCCACATCGCCCAGCTTTCAGCGCCATGTCATCCTTGGGGCTTACGGTTCTGCGAGCAGGGTTTGGAACGTTGAACCACCGTGGCATGAACCACCGTGACATGAACCACCGTGGGATGAACCACCGTGGGATGAACCACCATGGCATGAACCACCGTGGGATGAACCACCATGGCATGAAACACCGTAGTATGAACCACCGTCGCATGAATTTTTTGCTCATTTAATGTATTAATAAAATACTGACCGGAATCTTTCCTCGGCCGACAAAGTGCGACATGTAGTTACTCTCTTCTCAGTTTATTCATGAGTGAAAAGGTTCACATTAGTACGACAAGATCACCTGACGTAAAGTTAGATTCGTTCTCCATTACTATGCTGTTCAAGGATGAAAACCTCTTAGTTTAGCTCAATGACCATGAAACTGCATGAGCAAAATGCATACAGAATTAAGAATTAAATACAAGTTATACGCTAATCTTGGGTCTAAAATAGTCCTTGTTTTTCAAGGATAAAGGAAATAGTGGGGAAGCAATTGTCATTCAGAAGAATCTGTCGTCTTGATACTCTACGACGGCACGCAAAACTTAGCTAAACTTTAATCTGAGCCCTCGTTTTAGTTTCGGTCTTCTCTGAATATACCACTTGTAATGTCTTTAATGTGGACGAGAAATACAACCACCGAGATTTTGTCTTCCGAGTCCCGCACGTGTTTTTGTCCCGCTACTCATCGCTCCAAAGCATGCTGGGGCCGTTACACGAGTCACACAACGCATGCAATATTACACCACTGTCGTCCGATTTACCCAATAAAATATTGTCATCGTATCTTCTCGCATCACGAGCAGCAGAGGGGTTGAACACCAATTGCTATGCTATGAAACGTATGTCATGACATCTGCTCACGCTAATTCTCTCTTTAAACTGACAAGTTGAACTTACGTCGTATTTTGTAAATTAAGTTTCTAAGAAAATAAATCAAGGCAAATTTATAAAATTGCTATTAGTTGCATGAACCATTTTATGTAAGTAATCAAAAAGAATTGTGTAGCATTGCGCTGTTTTCGATTGAGCGATACAATCATTGCAGGGCTAACTAAACGACCCGTGCGCAGCTACATCAGAGTTGTTTTATTTTTTACTAGTTGCGAAAGTGACTGTTTACCGTGTGGTGAGGCATGCACCAAAGCACATGCATGGCAAGTTACGTTTGTCACTCAATTGAAATTGAAAACCTCCCCGATTAAAAGAAATAGGACTCAATAACAGATTATATCATTCTTCCTCCTCCTCATCGAAGCGACGCAAGATTTCGCCAGTGACAAAGGCTAAAAAATTAGCTGCCATTTTTGTCGACTGCCCTGTGCCCTCTCTTCTGTTCCACCCCAGATGCGTTGGAAAGCGTCTGATAAGATCTTCCTCCAAAGCACTTGCAAGAACTTCCGAAGCACTCAACCGTGCATTTATATTCTGCTGAAAGCTGTTATCACTTTTCGTCTTCGTAGTCACATCCAGGAAAGCAGCCAGTCCTTTTCCGCCACCTCGGCCGAGATCCTTTACAACACCCTGGCTTTCTTTCAGTGCCTTGTTGCCTTGTTAATGATCGATTGGAGTTCCCCTTTCTTTTCCAATTCATCTAGCATGCATTTCACCTCCCGGGCCCTCCCCCTCCCCCCCGCTCGCACCGCCGCATCGGCGACGCGACCGAACCCGGAGACGCCGGCGGCAGCCCCGGGGAGAGTTGTCTCCTCTCCTTGACGGGCCCGGCGCACCCTGGAAGCGGGTCGTCCGGAGAGAGGGTGCGCGGCCCGGCAGAGCGTCGCATCTCAGAGGCGTCCGGCGCGCTGCCGACGGCCCTTGAAAATCCGGGGGAGAGGTCGCTCTCGCGCGCGGTCGTACTCATAACCGCAGCAGGTCTCCGAGGTGAGCAGCCTCTGGCTGGTAAAACAATATAGGTAAGGGAAGTCTGCAAGACGGATCCCTAACTTCGGGACAAGGATTGGCTCTGAGCGTCGGGTCTAGGGGCGAAAGACTAATCGAACCGTCTGGTAGCTGGTTCCCTCCGAAGTTTCCCTCAGGATAGCTGGCGCTCTCCAGCAAGCAGTTTTATCGGGTAAAGCGAATGATTAGAGGCCTCGGGGTCGAAAGGACCTCGACCTATTCTCAAACTTTCAATCGGTAAGACGTCCGACTCGCCCGAACATAAGTAACGTTACATCATCAATTAATCGAAAGTGGCTTTTACATTTTGATCACCATCCCACCTTTGCTTTGTGAGGATACATCGTAGATAGTTCTCGTCACTGCCATAGCAGCTTCGCTCGCGTCTGCAGATGTAGTGATAATGCATCAATCATAATTTGGCCAAACAATGTAAAAGGAGGCTTCGAGAAGCAATGACCAAATGGGAAAGGGTGGTAACTTTTTCGGGGTCTTGAAGACAAGACGTAGAGGGTTGTTGTGAATTGCCATGGTTGAATCAACAGATTGTTTGCAATAAAAAATCACCAATGAGGAAAGAATACCAGTTGTCAGCGATTAGCGAGTGATTATATAACCTTGTTTGATTAACTGAAAAACATACCGGATCAATCCTTAGGCGCTTATATTTGCCGACCCTGAAAAAGCAAAGCGGTTATTTATTACTAAAACAAACAATCGTATAGCAACGCACATAAAATAAGAAAAACAAACCTATTGAGTGTATCCATGTTTTTGGCACGGCAAGATAGTAGTGGTTCCCGTTGCATATTCCTAGCAGGTAGTCTTTGCAGCCATCGTACTGAGTTGATTTTGGAAACAGTTTGCAGTGGCCAGGCAAGTAAATTGCCAGTGGAAACGCGACCATCAAGCTGAATGCCCCCAGCTCTGGCGCCTCACCGAAACCCTGGTGTTTTCCTGTTCGTATCAACAGGGAATGTAAATCTATGGCGTCCTTGGAATCCAGCCATTCCGATTCACCAACACCAGGAAGCAAGGATGACAGCACAGCCTGTACTTCTGCCTTTCTTGCCCCGTTCTCTGAAGGGCTGTGCGACCAATCCACCAGACTTTGCTTGATAAGGTGATGCAACATCTTGTTTTTCTTATCGTTGATTTGTCGTTCTTGTGCGTCCGCAATGGCATGCCGCATTGACGAGATTTGTTGTGAAGACACCGTCTCCTCTAAAACCTTCCCTGGAAGGAGACGTCGAAACCTCCGATACGCCAAAATTGACCCACCTGCACATGAGCTCGAACGCATAGTCTCCATCGGGCTTCGTGCTCTTTACTACACAATCCCGTCGCAAGATTCCTAGAAGAGCCTCCTCGTTGGCGACTTGCTTTGCAGCGGACTTGATGGCATTCATGAAAGAGGACGAGGTTTTCGTAGATTGCTTCTCAGTTACCTTTTTAGCAAAAACAAACAAATAATGGTTAAATTTGTGTTTGCAACATACCGCCGAATGGATACGAATTACACTACTGATAGCATTTGATCTATAAAAGTTCCCTCACCTTGACATTCTTGGCGTGAGAGTGTATTAATGGTTCCTTACTTGCACTTGCACTTGCACTGTCAATGCCCAGCTTAGAGTATGAAGGAAAGGCAGATGTTTTCTGTGCGGCACTCGTGGACAGTTTACTATGCTTGACACTCTCAGC
This sequence comes from Astreopora myriophthalma, assembly GCA_014634185.1. Lineage (NCBI taxonomy): Eukaryota > Metazoa > Cnidaria > Anthozoa > Scleractinia > Acroporidae > Astreopora > Astreopora myriophthalma. The sequence continues at coordinate 111,566 of BLFK01000870.1, forward strand.
TGGGGAAACGTTTACACGTGAACATGACACCGGGATAACATGTGACAACGGCAAGTCATACTGAGAAGATCCCACAAAGCCCGGAGAGGAATTTGGAGTTGCATTAGCGGAGACATTAGGTGAAGCTGCCTGACGGGAGAGCTGACTGTTACACGATTGTTGTAAAACATTTGCTTTCCCGCGTTGGAGAACAAGCCTGCCGTGGACATCTAGAGTAGTTTCAACTTGATGACCTGCCTGTGCGGTGAAGGTGTTCCATATCCTCCTCTTAAATGTAGCATTGATCTTTTCGTTATGACTGTGGATTATCAGTCGCATCATAAACAAGTGGTTGGATGGCTTCAGGGTGTTCAGGCAGTAATTGGATCGCCCAATTGAACTATGCAGCTGTTCCTCTGCCTCTGTGTCTATCAGGCCATTCAATTCAGGAACCAAGGTTACGCGACGCAGAAGAAAAGATCTCTGGCCGGAATTTCTTTCGTGAAAGCGATCGAAGAGGCAGTATCGATCTGTAACTCCAGTAATTGGATGTTCGCCTCCTGTTTCACTTTTGTTGCTGATACAATTGGCAGTCGTTGACACCCCGTCATCAAGAAGCCATGGTAGACTTTTTACAAGCAAACCCTGCTCGGCGTCCGAGAGGTTTTCCTCAGTTGAAGGAAACAGCATGCCTTTGTAAGGTGAAAAGAACCCATGCAGGAAGTGTGTTGTTGACATGCTTTGCGAGGCGATCAGGAATGTCGCAAATAGATATGGAAGGTGGGAACTTCAACGATCGTAGTAAATCCGCATAATCACGTAGGCTCTCTCCTAGGAGGACAAACGTTAAGTAATAAACAACCATATGAGGACAGGAACCCGATGCCCAACCACCTAAAAATTTAATAAAATTAGTCGTTAACTGCTAGGGATGTTTATCATCGTTTCTTAGTCTTTTGCAACTTAAAGGATACACTGGAAAGCCGCACTGTGTTCATGATTGTTATGGAGTATGGCGAAGGTGGTGTAGCCGAGTGCTTAGGAATGGTTATCTGGGGGTCCCAGGTGCGAGTCCCCTCTGTGAACGCTAGGTGGATTTGTTTCTTGTTAGCCCCCACCCCCTGGTGAAATTTTCTGTCACGCTAAATAGCCATTTGGTAAGCCTTCCTGTCAGTTGTGATCTTTTAGCTTCAGCTCTGTTTACATTAGCTTTACCTTTTTACTATGTGGCTTGACTTGGAACGGTTGTGGTCTGAACAAGATTTATATTTCAGGGGATAGAAGCTATAGCTTTTCTTACTTGCGGCTCCCCATATTTTCGCGAATATTTTTTTGAAGTCTTCCGGTATTCCAAGCTTAGTTCTAAGAAAGGAAAGACACTCGACTTTAGACATCCCTGATACATCTTTCTTGGGGAACTGTTTACAAATGCTCTGCAGTGCCTTAACCTGTGAAGGACAAAAAGATAGAGCAATAAATCAATAGAGAAAAATTATTAAAGAATAAAATAGAAAGAAAAGAAAGAAATGGCTAAAAAAAGATGGTGAGAGAGCGAGGTAGAGGGGCGATATAGAGAGAGACGGAGACGGAGAGAGCGAGAGCGGGAGAGAGGACAAGAAAGAGATATTGATTCACCTTCATTTGGATAAGGTCGTTTCATAACTTAGAATCAAAATCCTTTACAAGAAAGCAGCATTGAAACGAGAGAGAGGATTTGTCAATTGTTTTACATGAAACTGAGCATTAGATAATATAACAACTCAGTACTACTAGTGATAAAAATGATGAAAAACAACAACAACAACAATATTTATTAACTTACAATGTCACTACTTTTATGATGATGATGAGAACAATAATAATAATGATAATGATAATAATAATAACAATGATAATATAATAATAATAATAATAATAATAATAATAATAATAATAATCAAAGCGAGGTTATACGGGACTTGAATCTTATATATGTTTCAGTCAAGTCTTAACATATTGAAGCTTGAATTGTAGAAAAACTTTTAGAGTGCCTTAGTCAAGTGGATATTGCTTGGCACTCTAGTAAACACTGTCTTTTAAGACATGTTGAAAGGTATTCTATAAACTGTACACGGAAAGCTAGAGCATTGATACGGAAAATAAGGCCATCGAAATATTCTGTGAAATGGAATGTAGGAAAGTAGATGGGAGTGGGAGAGAGTCACAAGTTCATACCGAGGAGAAATCCATCATCTCTCCAAGATCTTCCTCTGAGAGTTTATGGTCCCTCTCGTGGGACTCGTCTTGCTGGTCCGTAAGGGACTGTGAGGAATTATAAGTGCCAATGCACTTCCTGTACTCCGTGTTGAATACAATGGCACTTTGTCGGGAGAAACGACCAATCCAGGGGGCCCAGAAGACATAACTAGGACTCACGTTGAAGAAGCTTGAACTCTTTCCTGGAAAAGAGAACGCCTATTTCATGTATTTGGTGATATTGACGTGTTATATAACAAAGAGACAGAAAGTATGGAAAAAGCGAATGTTCCTGGCCATCGGCAGCTCTTTGCTTCATCTCGGATACAGAAATCTCGCTGTAGCTAAGTTATACCTTTAGGGAATAGGATATCTTTCGGGCTGGAACTTATCTAGAACTTATTCACGATAAGTTACCTTTCAGAATTCCCCTTGCAATTTGACTGAATTCCATTCGCTCCCAAAAAAAATCCATGTCAACAACGTCGTTTTCCTCAGTTGCCAGTGGCACTTCAAGATCATCCACTGTAAGAGAGAGAGTTAACAGAACAAAGTCCAGTAAGCTTGCCTATGCAAGATGATTTTGCGACATTGAAACACGCTTGTAGATTTAAATCGCGGATAGAAACATAACCTAAGTCTAAAATAGATAAACGTAATGTGTGCGGTGATGTTAAAGGAATGAGACGCTGCATGTAACAATTAACGTTTAAATTATGCTGTGTCATCAAATGTCGCCGCAGAGAGTGCCACATCAAGTTTTACTTTGTTGTTCCCAAACACCACTAATAAAGCAGCCTTTTTTGCACAAATCCCAAATTAATACGGGTGGGTGATGCCCACATCTCAAACAGTAATAATCGTAGGTATGGTCGCTCAAAGCTTCAAAATGGTAGTAAGCGCCACGGAAAATATTGTCCGGCACATTACAAAGCGAGGGACAAATGCTCCTCAGAGCTGCTGCTGTTCTTCCCACTGCAGTATTCTCCTGTTGGGAAAAGAATCAGTCAATTCTCAGTCTAATGTTAACCTAATAAAGGACAATCACATAAATCTGTCATGAGACAGTAATAAGTATTCAGCCATAAAAAAATCGTGAACACAACAAATTAAGTATAGAGAAAGCATGGAGAAACATTGAAAGGGCCTTGCTCATGAGTTTGAGAACATTTGTATTCCTAGAGTTCTATTAATTCAAGAGCTTTGGAAGTTGCTGAAACAGTGCTTAGTAATGACAAAAAGACCATCCTGAATGACCAACGTTAATACTGTAATTAAAGGCAACTGTACTAAGTGGGGAGAAAGAGGTGGGAAACCAGGGGGGGCAACGTACGTCACGAACCTTCATCAATGCTCTTAAAAACTGTAAAACAGTAAGTGAAAACAAATGCAAGTCATCAAAGTTGTGGATTCCATCTGTGTATTCTTGGTATCTGTAGACCATTCCACACGATGGA
>BLFK01000870.1:156005-168505 GCA_014634185.1 Astreopora myriophthalma
TTCACTTAGAAAAAGACGAGGCCGATAGTTTGTTCCATTGCCCAATACAACTGTGCGAACATGAAGGATTTCAAAGTCAACGTGGTTGCAGGAAACACGTCAACAACAAGCACAGTTGGTTCTTTTATTTCGACGAAAAGCCCACAGACTTGAGACTTGCCACGAATTCTTCAGAAATGCCGAAGAAATCGTCAACGTCAGTCACAGATGGCGATATATCGCGTACATCCGCAAAACATGGTGCCAGATTAATGGCTTCGTTTTCACCTTCTAGCCAAATTGGCGAGGAATTTACAAACTGGTTGACTGGAAGTGGTGGCGGTTACAAGAAAGATCGTCCCGCTAAGCAGATTGTTAATAGATGCCTTAAGTTTCCCAAGTTTTGCTGCGAAGAAGAGGAGGAGTTAAATTTTGAAGTGACGGATTTTAGCCTGTGTTCGCCAAGCCTGTTGTTTAAATTTATTGACTTTCTGCAAGAAGAGTGCAAACTTGGACATGGCGGGCGATTGGGTTACATAGACGCGATTTCCGAGTTAATCGACTTTCGAAAGGTCAATGGTGCATCGGATACAGTTCTAGGAAAATTGTCTGTCACCGAGTTGTACCTCAAAAGAGCGCGCAAGACAGTGGCAAAGGTGATGAGATTCCAGTGGACACAAGATCTGGATATCGAAACATTAGAGGCCAAGGGTGACTGGGCAACAATGGAAGAACTGCTAGAAGTCGTGACTTTTCACTCTCCTCGCTACGAACGGACTGTGAAAATGTGCAAGAGTAACCCTGGTCAAGTGAATCCTTCGGACCTAACATTTGCTACCAAATTTTTGGCCGTGTACTTGTTCATCAAAGTCAAAGGTTCGCGCCCCATGACGTACCAGTATCTCACAGTTGGAACGGTAAATGCGGCTAAGGAGAACGGGGGTTTCATCGATCAGAAAACCTTTAAAACGGGTGGGAAGTACGGATTTGACTCCATAATCTTGACAGACACAAGCATGCAAGTACTCGACGGCTACATTAATTTCGTCAGGCCTTTGCTCAAACCTCAGAGCGAATTTGTTCTGGTGACTAAAAACGGAGGCCAACACAGCAAATTGGGCGACGTGATGAGCAAGTTGGTTTTTGATGCTATTGGGAAATACGTCCGCCCAGCACGTTATCGCCAAATCGTCGAGACGCAAAGTCTTAGCATGCTTACTAGCAGAGAGCACGAAATCTTGTCTGAAGATCAAAAACATAGCTGTGTGGTTGCCAAAGTTCACTATCAAAAGCAGAGATCGTGCGAGGTTGCAACTAAGGGGCACGAGTGTCTGCAGAAACTACAGGGAGCAAAGGGTTTGGAGCTACAGGAAGAGATTCATTCTAGGCTTGGGGCTAATAGTTCAGTCTCGGAGCGCCAAGACCAAAGGCTTGAAGAAACGGGAGACCAAACAGTGGAGAAGCGTACTCTCCGTGCAAATAATGTCACGCTGTCAGAAAAGCTGTGCGTTAAGCGTGGCCATCGTCGGGTGTTAAAATTCACGCCAGAGGAAGACCGATGTTTGAAGCAAGGGCTAGTAAAGCACGGATTTGGTCAGTGGACAGCTATTTTGAGAGACTGCGACTTCACATTTCAGGATGGAAGAATGGCTGGCTCATTAAAGAAAAGGGCGGAACTGAAATTTGTTTTTGATTGTGATAGGCCAAACGTGTAATCTTCTCCTCCAGGGTCTCGTACTGTTTTATTTGTTTGTTTGTATGTTTGTTTTTGGCTTGTTTGTGGGTTTGTTCGTTTGTTGCCTTTTCTAATAAGGGCGTGGACTCGGACGGTGGACTACTATTTTCAGAGATTCCGAGCTTGATTTTCACGAAGGAAAAACACGGTCGATTCTCTGAGGGAAAGGACCTAAGTTGGGTATCACTCATGACAAGAGCTGAACGCTTTCACATGTGACACAACACTCGTATAGATCACCTGTTTAATTTTCTTTGCTTCAAGGTCAAGGCCTTCAAAATTAAAGGAAATCACTCACTGTTGGCTCGAGAAATAATTTAAGATACTGTTCCTCGATTTCTTGGCTTGTTTCTTACTTTGATTGCGCTTGCGTTTCCCGCCACTACTCTGTCGCTGTAGTTCCTCTGAGATAACGCAGCCGCCAGGACACGTGGCCGACTGTCCATTGCGTTGACTTGGCCTAGGTGTGATGAAGAGGCTCTCGTCTTCGCTGCTGTCTCCCTCTTGCCTCGGCGTTTCGGCTATCAGCTCCACTGTGCGCGGGAAAGGCTCATTTAAGTATTTTACCAGATGCTGGTCTTCAGCGGGCCAAGCGAGATGCCAAGCTTCCTGCGTTCGACCACGGCCTCCTCCGTTTTCAGGGTTCCTAGCGACTCATACAGTCTTCCAACTCAATCTCTGTGTCTCTCAGCCACCTGCCTTCGAAAGCGGACCGAGCCGCTTCACGGCGGGCCTCTTCTTCTGCCACTTTCCGAGCGTCTTCGTGTCTCTGGAGGTCCTCCTCAATCGCACGTGGCAAGGGCTCTCGTGAGTCAGTGGGAAGCAGGTCCAAGCTTTGGCCTTGCACGCCCCTGTCCCTCAGACAGGCCTTCCTGCCTTCGTACCGCATGTTGCGCCAACGCTCCTCTCTCTCGCACTTTTCCCTTTCTTTTCTCGGCATGTGAGAAACGTGCCTGTAACGCAAGCTCTCTGGACGCAAACCCTTTAGGATATCCTCCAAGGCTTCCACGCGATTGGCGGGTGGAGTACTTGCCTGCGTTTCCGTCAAGTCCTGCGCACTTCCTTCCTCGCTCGCTGTTGCCGACCCGTCAGCGTCAAGCATGTCCGTCAGTGACAATGATCGGATGTCTTGCTTCTCGTCTTCACGCAGGATACCATCCCCGACGTCCGATTCCTCGTGCTCACTTGTGTTGGAATTCTGCTGTGATGACCGATGACCAAGTAAAAACGCATCTGCTTTTTTGGCCGCCCATAGGACGCAGTCCATCGGGTTTCTCTTCAACCACGCTGCTGCCTTCTTGTTTGGGTTGGGCAAGGTTTTACGTACGTGGTACGTGGTCAGTCTTCTGTCCATGGCGGGCTGATCTTCAGGGCCAAAGTCAAGTTTTCGCTGCGAAGTTATAATCATCGGACACCTGTTAATGAAGGAGCGGGCTGTCTGATATTTGACATCGTACGCCACGTAGCCGCCCTGAGTCAATGTCTTCCAGTCGTCTATGTCGAGGGTTTTTTCGGTGGCTTCATCCAAGAAAATCACTTCGGTGAAAGGACTTATCATGGCCTTATTGAAGGTGCGCTGCTTGGTCACGGTGGCCACGTTTCCGTGATGTACCAGGCCGAGTATTGGAAAGAACAGGCTCGTTTTGCCGCTGTCCGCATCTCCAACCAAACATGGCACCTTGTCTTTGTGTCTTTTCTTATTGTACCTTAAGAGCTTGAGGAAATCTTCGCAAAATCTGCCCAGGTCGTCTTCGCGCTGGCTATTTTCAAGAATCTGTCGAAAATACTTTGGCTCAGGTTCCTTTGCAGCATCGTAGGGACAAAATGCTCCGGGTGACAGTTTACCAACCTGGAACTCTTCAATGGCAGCGTCCACGAAGGATCTATTCTTTAACGACCAGCATTTGCCACTGTTTACTTCGATAAGATCGTAGTCGATCACTAGAGGTCTGAATAGCTCGCCAAGCGGATCGGCTAGAAGCTCGATAACCTTGTTCTTTTCTGCGATCAGCCGGGATTTGAAAAACTCGTTCGTCACAAGGGTGTTGATGAAGGCCCGCGCCTCGCACTTGTAAGAATGTGTATTTCGATCGGTCGTCTTTTTTGTAAACCTTGCCTCTGTACGTCACGTAATCGAGTTTCTCCATGGTCAGAACGATGTCATTTACCAGAACGGTAATACTGTTTGAGAATCTCTTGTTCTCTTTTTGATCTACTTGCCTTGTTGGACTCAATTCTCCTACGAGTGTGCTAAACCCAAATTTGTCGATGTTGAGTTTTGCCTCGATCAGTTTTGCCACTGAAGTTGTTAGTGATGCCTCAAGCTTTCGATTCACCAAGGTCACGCGCACTACGTTTTCAGTTCCCATTCTTGCACTTCTTGTGAATCTAAGACAACGTCCTCGAATAGGTCCCTGGTTTCTTCATCATAGCAGTGTTGATATGATGCCCGCACCAGCTCTTGCACGCAATCATTTTTATGGTCCTTGAGAACTTTGCATAGTTCCTTCATGGCTGCCGACTCCTTTTGCTCTTGAATCTGAACCTAGAATAAACAAGGAAACTTATTTTATTAAAATAATAGTAATAATCATCATCATTATTTTAAAGAAATGCCATTTACAGTCACAAACGAAATCAAAACAATAATATTACAAAACAAAGTGATTCACAACGTGCTTCCCACCTGCGCTACACTTTTTCGCGACGGCCTTTTAGACAACGCAAATTGTAATTTTTGTAATGACAAAGAGCAAACACTAAACGACGTGCTGATTAACTGCGCGTCCGCAGTCAGTCAGTTTTTGGACTCCCTTCCTAGTACAGTGGAACGCAAAAACATGAAAATTTCATTTGAAATCCTAGTCACCTACTTTATGGCGGCATGAAAGGACAAGGCATTGGTGGATATTAAATTATTGTTCTATTATAATTAATAGAACTAATTAATTTATTATATAAATTAATATATTCTATAAGTTACTTACAGATAAAAAGAGATGTAATATGATCAGCTATTGATATCTCCGGGAAATCCGTGAAATCCGTCTATATATTAAATTAATATATACTATAAGTTACTTACGGATAAAAAGAGATGTAATATGATCAGCTATTGATATTGTAGTAACATGAAGTCCTAAGTTACCGCTGACCAAGAGTAGCGAGGCGGGGGGTTGTGAGCTGTATTGGATCGTGCAGGTTGTCGCATTAAAGTATGTTGTGTTTACTGTATGCCTGTTGTCTTGGTGCCCTACCGGACTCCACATGGTGTCAGAAGTAGGATCTTTCTACTAGCCTACAGTCGCTGTGATCAAACCAGTCGGAAACAGATCGAATTGACCGTTCAAACTGCGCGCCGATCCTGCACACGTGGTTTCAAACAAGATGGCGGAAAGCGTGTCATTTGCCAGACCGCCGGATCCGCTGGAAATTTCGACGGGAAATCCTGCTCACTTGTGGAGGAAGTGGAAACAAAGATTCGAAATCTACCTCAAGGCAATTGGAGCTTCAAGCAAACCCGATGAAATGAAAGTGGGGCTGCTTTTAAACCACATCGGCGAGCCGTGTTTGGAAATTTACTCAAATTTCTCTTACTTACCCGAGCGTGACGACCCCGCGGGAGGAGAAGACAAACTCCCGGCCGAAAACACCGACAACTACGCCACTGTTATGGCAAAGTATGATGAATACTTTCAAAAACGGGACCCTCAACTAATGCTACGAGAGAAATTTTGGGTTCACCTTAAACGAGAGCCAACGCAGACCTTTGATTCGTGGGTCGTGACTGTTAAAGAAAGAGCCGCCGAGTGCAAGTTCCCGGCCGATTTCTACGAGCAAGCCGTTAGAGACAAACTTACCTTTTCCTGCAAATAAGACAATTACAAGCTGAAACTCTATGACGAAGGAGCAGCCCTTTCACTCGAAAAGGCAGTGAAAATCCTGTCCTTGAAGGAAGCAACGAAACGTGAGTTACAAGAATCAAAAACCGCAGAGATTGAGAGTGTCACACCGCGAGAGAATAGGCCTGACCCTAACACTGCTCAAAATGTAGAGCAGAGTGACCGGCGAGACTCTAAGAGGAGGCCTTTCCAAACGAGCGGCAGGAACTGTGGTTATTGCAACCGCCGACACCCCCCTGGAAGGAGAAAATGCCCAGCTGCGGAAACACGATGCAGCAAGTGCAATAAAATGGGACATTTCCCTATCATATGCAAGAGTGTACCAGTAAACACGGTCAACCAAGTTCTCGAAACTAACTTTAGCCCCACATTTGTGGGAGGGGTTACCACGCCCACTTGTTCCAATACTTCCAAGGCAGAACCAGCGGCAGCCCCTCAGGCCGATAGGTCCGACCCCGGATGGCACGTCAGGCTCAAGATCCAAGACCAAGACATTCTTACATGGTGCATTGACACAGGAGCACAAGTGTCTGTGATGCCGTCGTTATATTCGTCATATGGTCGTCAAGTCGTCATAGTCGTCAAGTCGTCATATGGGAGGCTGTTAAAATCAGACAGAGAACTTGTTGGAGCAGGAGATGTTCCTTTGGTCACCCTTGGATGTGCAGTAATGAACCTCACCCAAAATGAAACAGTCATTAAAGAACGAGTGTACGTAGTCAGAGGGGCATCCAAGTTGCTTCTTGGGATACCTGCCATCCGAAGTCTTGGCCTTATCCACGAAATCCCAGGGACATACAGTGTCAAAGCGGTCCATCACATAGCTTATAACCATCCACTCCGATCGGGGTCAAAGGAGGACATTGTCAAGCAGTACCCGATGCTTTTTCAAGGCCTTGGCAAACTGGAGGGTGAACATACAATTCATTTGAACGAAGGGGCCACAGCCTTTTGTCTGACCACTCCCAGGCGAGTACCATTGCCACTTATGAAGAAAGTGCAGGAGGAGATCGAACGTATGAAACAATTGGACGTCATTGAACCAGTAGACGAATCGACAGACTGGTGTTCGCCAATTGTGGTAATGCCAAAGGCCGACGGAAGGGTACGGATTTGTGTTGACCTCACAAGACTTAACCAAGCAGTCCGCCGAGAAGTCTATCAGATGCCAACAGTTGAAGAGACACTGGGAAGCCTTACAGAGGTAAGGGATCGGTATTCTCCAAGCTCGATGCTAACTCTGGGTTTCACCAGATAGTCCTCAACGCAGAAAGTGCCAAGCTAACTACCTTTACGCCCTTTGGCCGCTACATGTTCAAGCGTCTTCCCTTCGGCATATCGTCGGCTCCTGAGTATTTTCAGAAGAGGATGGATAAAGAACTCTCTGGAATAGACGGGGTCAAATGCCGCATGGACGTTATCCTAGTCATTGGGAGAGACCAAGCGGAACATGACCAGCGACTTAAGCAAGTCCTTGACAGGCTAGTGGAGAGGAGACTCACGCTCAATGTGGAGAAGTGTTTATTTTCTCAAACCAGGTTGCAATACTTGGGCCAAATCATTGACAGCGAAGGAGTTAGGAAAGATCCCTCAAAGGTTAAAGCCATCGCTGACATGGCAGAACCCCAGGACATTGCAGACCTGAGACGTTTCTTAGGATTGGTCAATCACCTAATGAAGTTCTGCCCAAATCTGGCTGAGAAGACGAAACGTTTAAGAGATTTGCTACGGAAGGAGAATGCTTGGATGTGGGGCCCAGCCCAACAAGAAGCCTTTCAACAGCTGAAAGCAGACATGGCTTCCGAGCAAGTTCTTGCACTGTACGATCCGGGAAAGGAGACCATGGTCTCGTCAGATGCCAGCAGTTTTGGACTCGGCGCAGTCCTTATGCAGAAGCAGCCATCTGGCGATATGAGGCCGGTGGCCTATGCTAGCAGATCAATGACCGAGACAGAGCGTCGTTATGCTCAAATCGAAAAAGAGGCTTTGGCTATCACATGGGCACTTGAACACTGGGCAGAATTCTTGATCGGAATGAGATTTAAAGTAGAAACAGATCACAAGCCATTGATTCCATTGTTTTCCACTAAACTGATAGACGACCTTCCAGTGCGCATACAACGTTTCAGGATGAGACTCATGAGGTTTGACTTTGCCATCGCGCATGTTCCTAGTAAACTCCTGTACACGGCTGATTCATTGTCTCGATCCCCTTAGGAAGGTAGAGCCCAGGAGTCTAAGTCATGGAATGACCTGCATGAGGAAGTCGAGTGCTATGTGAATGCTGTGCTAGTGTCCTTACCAGCCTCGGACCAGCGGTTAGATGAGATACGTTCTGAGCTGAAGAATGACGACACTCTCAAAACGGTGATGCAGTATGTACAGAATGGGTGGCCTGAAGAGAAACGAAGAGTCCATGGGCCATTAGCAAATACTGGAGTGAACGTGGCAACATTTCCCTCCACAACAGGTTACTTCTGAGAGGACGACGACTCATTATACCTCCAAAGTTAAGAGCAGATGTATTGAGGCGTCTACATGATGGTCACCAAGGGGTTACCAAAACACGTGCGAATGCGGCTTCCTCGGTGTGGTGACCTGGAATCTCACAGGACATCATGAAGGTTGTGCACAACTGTGCCAGGTGTGAGAAGTACCGTAGAGAACGCACCGAGCCAATGAAAGGTACTGAATTTCCAGATCGACCGTGGAGCAGAGTCGGCGTAGACTTCTTTCAGCACAGGGATAAACAGAGATATGTCAATTGTCCAAGAATGTGAACTCTGCCCAGACCATCCTGCAGCTTAAAAGGATCTTCAGTAGACATGGGATTCCAGACATCCTGTTTACCGACAATGGCCCCCAATTTGATTCACGCGAGTTCGCACCTTTTCCACTGACTGGCAGTTTCAGCACATTACCTCATCTCCAAGATATCCACAATCCAACGGAGAAGTTGAAAGGGCGGTCCAAACGCTGAAGATGGTCTTAAATAAGAGTTGCGACGAATACCTAGCTCTCCTGAACTACAGAGATACTCCATTGCATCATGGCTATTCTCTAGCACAGTTAAGCATGGGCCGAAAACTACGCACTAGAGTCCCCTGTCACCCTGATGAGCTGAAGCCAAAGACCCCTGATTATGATCACATCAGAAGAAAAGAGAGGGAGTACCGAGCAAAAATGAAATTCAATTATGACCACAGACACAGAGTAGTGGAGGGAGAGGAGCTATCGCCTGGTGACCGCGTTTGGATTCCTGACCTGAAGGCAGAAGGGACAGTATTTAAGCAGCACGAATCTCCAAGGTCCGTAGTCATCCAGACCCCAAATGGCCAAGTGAGAAGGAACCGGAGGATGACCCGAAGAGTTCCTGAGGGAAGACCTCCAGTCTTAGCCCAGAATGAGGGTTTTGAGAGCCTTGAACCGACACCAGCAAGAGGGATGACCCCAGACATTTCGTCAGCACCTGGAGCCAGCCAAGAAGACCACGCAGAGCTGCCTGTCTCCGAGGACCAACCAGCAGTAAATGAGCCCTCACAGCCCGAACCGCGGCTGACCCGCCTCAGACCTAGAGGAGGTCTTAGAAGACCGGAAAGACTTATTGAACAATGCTAAGATTAGTTTTCATTTAGGATACTAGTGAACAATGATGTGCTTATTGACATTTAGTTGACAAAAAAAAGGGAGATGTAGTAACATGAAGTCCTAAGTTACTGCTGACCAAGAGTAGCGAGGCGGGGGGTTGTGAGCTGTATTGGATCGTGCAGGTTGTCGCATTAAAGTATGTTGTGTTTACTGTATGCCTGTCGTCTTGGTGCCCTACCGGACTCCACAGATATCTCCGGGAAATCCGTGAAATCCGTCTTTTCCGGCCCTTCTCAGATACTTTTCATTCAGCTTGTTCATGTGATGTATTCCATTTCCACCAAAATCAGTGACTGTAAGTTATGCAGTTAAAAGTATCTGAGAAGGGCCGGAAAAGACGGATTTCACGGATTTCCCGGAGATATCAATAGCTGATCGCATTACATCTCTTTTTATATGTAAGTAACTTATAGTATATATTAATTCAATAGTAACCAAGAAGTTTGGGAAACGATCTCTGTTTCTGTCTCTCTGTCTCTCTGTCTCTCTGTCCAAATGTAACATTGAATTTGCTAAAAGCAGTAGATTTTCTTTTATTGGAGCAAAGATATGGAACACCATCCCATATCATATTAGAACTGCTCCCACTCTCTCTGCTTTTAAAAAACAAATAAATAGCCTCGCTGTCATTTAAGTTCTGTATATAGTCTATCAGTGTACAGTGTATTTTAACCATTGAATAACTTGTATTTCACACGGCTTTTCTGTAAAGCAGTAGTTTTTCTTTTACTGATGTAAATTCCTTGGGTAAATAAAGTTCATTCATTCATTCATTCATTCATTCATTCATTCTCTCGGTAGACGTTGATTCCAACGCCGGTGTTGTTTGTAATAGTCACATATCCACTAATGCTCAGTCAAAATTCAAGCCAGTCAACGAGCAAGACCCGTTACAAGAGGAAGCCCTCCAAATTCTTTTCACCCACTACCTGAGAAAGAAAAACATCTGGAATCAGTCCTTCGCAGAATTCTTCCTAAAGAAATAGCTGACTCCATCTGCCAGAAAGAATACCGACTAGCTCACCTGTATGGCCTTCCCAGACACAAAGAACGTCTTGCGATGCGCCTGGTCGTATCTGCATCCGGAAAGTAGAATTACGCTCTTTATAGCGTTTATATATGGGAAAAATGAAATAACGAAAAAAAATCGCCTAATATTAGCTTATAGCAAGAAAGTAATTAAAATAAACTTACTTTTTGCTGTATCTTGCGTCTTTACGTCGGTTTGAGGCGTTTTGGGGTGCTTTTGTGATTCGCTCCTAACGTTCATTAAAAGAGAGGACTTTCTATAATTTCATTTATCCTTTATAAACCCTATAAATCGGTACGATACTTAGCAAAGGCCATACTGTGAGTATGGGCGGCCTGTGATCACATCAGGGTAGATATTGCACAATTAGAATATTTAAGCCGCTGTTACACGTTGAAACTTTTAGCTGAAACTTGCGTGCAACGGCGCTGCAAAACAAGTTTCAGTAGGCGCTGCACCGTGTAACATGGTCGGTTTCGTGAAACTTTTTGAAATTCTGTTGCAAGACAAGTTTCACGAAAAGTAGAACCGCTTTCTACTTCTGCAACGGTCACAGTGGTGATAAAAACGAGTGTTTCACCGTGTAACACCACTTCCTGAAACTTAGCGCTGTTGCACATAAGTTTCAGCTAAAAGTTTCAACGCGTAACAGCGGCTTTACGCCATGGTTCGTTTCATGGACTTAGTGCAAGCACTCTCTAAAAACATCACCAATACTTTTGACTGGGAGTCTCCCCTCACAGGATTTAACGTCCCTTTACAAATAACACAGGAGTTAGCCATTGAGTGCTTTTGGTTTGAATGAGGCGTGTGTGTGTGTGTGTTATTATCAGGATCATCACCGGAGCGAATTATGTGAATTTGAGTTTGGGTCCAGGCACAAATATCACGTAATCTGGGTGACCTCGGTACATTTTCAATTATATATGTTCGAGCAAGTTTCCTAAGTCTAAAGTGTGTCAGCTGATTCTATATCCATGTCTGTAAAACTGTTGGGTTCTCAGTAATGTCGGCGTCAATGAATATGTCCACGGAAACGTGTCTTCTAGTACACAACGAAAGAAAATAAACTACTTGCATTCCTTCGTTGAAACTGAAGAAACAGCCTTCTCGATGAGCAAATAAAATTAACTTTACTGCCAACGATGAAGGAACCATTCTACAATCGAACAGGAACGCAAAAATGAAAATACAATACAAGTGGACTAATAAAGTAAAATGAAGACACTTACAAGAACTCCGTAACGTGAGAAATGGCAGGCAAGTCCTTAAATAGTTCGCTCTCTTTTAGAAACACAAATACGGCCGACTCATTTGGCCGAGCGCATGAGTCCCCGGTCAGCGGGTTTACTAAAGAAAAGTCCTGTTATCATGTTGGCTGGCGCGAAACTCTGCAGAAACCAATGATTTCATTTAATGGCCGCCACCGTTACCAGTTACAGATAATTGTGCAGATTTCTCAAATACATCACAATCATCTCTCTGTTCGATATATTTAGAAATGTGGTCAATGTGGCAATATGCACCAAGGATAGAACATTACAATCAACGAAACTGTGACACAACGTAAAGGAAAAGAATATAACACAGAATAGTCTTGGGGTTATCTTATTTTGTCATTTCTTCTGGCCTACGGCCATTTCTTCGCTGGGAAAATTCAACTACGTGTTTTCGAAGCATATTTGCAATATGACGTCTGTTGATCGTCGGGATAATTCTTCATCCCTGTTGTCTTGAGAAAATCTCAGTGAAGTATCTGCTTGCATCAGAATTAATCTTCGCCTCTTTATTTCAGTAAGTTTCAGTGGCATCCGAGTCCATTGAGTTCATGTGCGCGCTTGAGTTCTCTTGGCATTTCTCTCGGAGTTCGCGGACCACTGAAATACGGCGAAGGGCAAGCGCGCGTTTGTATGCATTTTGACCGTCCAAAGACAAAAGCGATTCACCCCATAAAACAGTATCGTCAGTAATCCAAAGCAGTTCAAGCTATGGTGTAATCATCAAATGAAACCAGTACAAAAATGGTGCAATCGTGAATGACCTAGAATGACCTCGCAGTCTTGTCCCTCTTGACGATGTAATGCTTTGCCTTAGCCAATTATAAATCACCGCCGCTTGGTTTCTATCATGCATTTTTCTGCACAGGAAAAACCAAAGGTATTTTATGATTTGGCTACCTTGCAGGTATCCCGAATAATAATAGACA
>BLFK01000870.1:171005-192433 GCA_014634185.1 Astreopora myriophthalma
CTTCTAACCCACAAAACTGTAGTAAGCCTCCTTACGCACCGGAGTTTGTTGAACCGTATAGTCTACTAACTGTGGTTGGACACCGTACACATATGAACGAGTATTGCTTTGAGACCCTAAAGTGTTCTGCGGCCAAATCCTTGCTTTGACTTCCGGTTTTTTCGCGCCTCTTAATAAGCCGGAAAGTGTTCTTAACTCTGCCCAGTCTCCCTCGGCGAAACATGAAAATTATGTTTTTACTCACGGAAGGTTTCACTAACTTGGTGATCTTTGCGGCAAACAATTAATATAAATGAAAGGATTGGCTGAAGACCGCGTTGATGGTTTCAAGTAAGCCCTCTTTTATTTCGCCGTTGTGAAGTAAGGTCATCGACGCGTTCGACAGCGTTGCACTGTCAATGTTTCCTGACAACTCTATTTTTCGTATCGTCCTGGCCCGTGACGTTCGGACGCATATGTACTTGATTTTCATAGTGGTTCTGCTACGTGGGAATTAGTACCAACGGCTTTGTATAAAGAGGAAATATAATTACAAAGGCTTTCGTCGAAAAGGTGATGCGTGTGAGACAAAAGTCAACTGCCGTTCAACCAACTG
Source organism: Astreopora myriophthalma (assembly GCA_014634185.1). Lineage (NCBI taxonomy): Eukaryota > Metazoa > Cnidaria > Anthozoa > Scleractinia > Acroporidae > Astreopora > Astreopora myriophthalma. Next base: position 171,601 of record BLFK01000870.1, read on the forward strand.
TGTGCTTACGTACATAATTATTTTCTGGTCAAATAAGCTCACTCTCGATCTGCTTTGCCAGTGAATGCATTTGAGTGGAAAGACAGCGTTGGTAGGATTTGCGGTTTTATGGGTGGATTGTGAAGTGAACATGTCTGAAAAGACAACAGGGGAGAGTCAAACGACTGTTACACAAGACAATTCGCCCAGGCAAGTATCCTGTACGACAGATGAATTTCTCGCCCCATCAGGTGAGCTTGATCTCGAATTCGCTGTTGATCAAAAAGTGGACCTCACCGGCTTGGTCGGGTAAGTACACTATCGTATGTTTTATTCGTCCGAATTTTCAAGATAATGCTCGGCAACAACATGACTTCGGCACAGTAATTTGACCGCTTTTAATCAACTAAGGTTCGTTTTCTTCTATTGTACATGTACGTTTTCGTAATACAGTGACAAAGCAAGGGAATACGTTTCATTGGTAAACGGAATCGTCGATAAATGTTCGAGTGATGCGAGCAGCAGTTCGTGAGTAAAGCAGCAATTATTTGACACAAGATCACTAGCTGGCCTTTAACAGAACAGCTGTGATAAAATTGCCCTCTTTGCAAAATGTCTTGACGGCATGAGAGCTCCCTTCAGGAGCACTGCTTACAAGTTTGTTCTGAGTACTGTAAAACTTAGCTTGGATCAACTGTCCCTGAGTTGGAGCAGAAAGCAATTAAACTTTAATGACTCGTTAATAAAGCCCGAAAGACGATGATTTCATTTTGTCATTTTTTCTGGAAAATTCAAAGTGAACCGCACGATCCAGTGCATTCCGATCCTTCTATGGTCCAGTTTTCTTTATTATTTTGTAAGGCAGAAAATATTTATTTTAATACAATAAACAAAGTTAGAATTGGTACACTTAACCCAGGCTTCATGCAGAATATTACTTGGCCTGTTAATATTGAGAAATTAAAGGGTAAAATGAGATTATTTGAATTGCAAGAGCTGTAAATATGAACCGAAGCCTTTTGGCTTCTGCACAGTATAAAGTGGCAAACAAGGCATTCGCAGATTCGGAGGAATCAGGAACATTTACAGTCGGATTAATATTGGTTGGGATCACGAATGATTCCATTATGATGATCTTTGACCAAATATGTACCAATGTGAAAGGATATTCAATGTGATGCAGCTTTCAAAACAGTTACTGTCATGATTTAGTAGTCGCAGTATCTTATAAAATTAGTCAGTTCTGGAATCTTTCAGATGCATCATTTCAAAACCATTCCTTGTGCATGTTAGTTTATGCTGAATTTTTAGCTGTTTACAACAGCCACTACTATCTTCTGAAATGTGGTGAATAATTTTTAAAAATGTCCAAGAACAGTAACATGTGATTGGCAGCACTTGATAAGAAAATAGTATAATTCATAATTGATTCATGGTCTTTGTAAGTGGTGAAGGACTAAAAAAGGTATCTATTGATGTGAAAAAAATATATGACTTTGTATGGAAAGTCTTTGTTTCAGCTTATCATTTTGATAGTTTGATAAAAAATATATACATTTTGAACCACGTGTTTACATTTATTACATTGGAATCCATTGATTAAATTACGGCCAAAAAATTAATCTTTCTGTATGAAAAATAAAAATCATACATTCAGTTTTGATCAGTGTGAGAGATATTGCATTTTATAACATAGATAGGATCCTACACGTGCTCTGATTGGTCAAAAAGCCATGTTTTATCAGAGTATAGAACATAGAAAAAGCGTGTTTTATTGTTTTTCGCCACATTACCTCTATATCATAAAGCAAATGAAGAAGCCTAAGCCGTGTATTACACTGTGATAAAACACGATGGGCATTTGAGAACACTCAAGAAATGTAGACAACACTCGTCTGGGGCTCGTCTTGTCTACGTTTCCCTCGTGTTGTCAAATGCCCATCGTGTTTTATCACAGTGTAATACACGGCTTAGGCTTCTTTATTTGTTAAATACAGCATTTGGGTCTGTAATAATCACATGATCCAGTGAGCTGCAAAATTGCGATTATTGCATTACTGTTTGTACATGTATGTACATTGTTCATTCTAACATAGCTGCATAACCCAGTGTATTTGGACATGATGTGTGACATATAGTTGGCACGGGTGGGAACGCCAGAAAACAACCAGTTTAATTGGTAAAAACAATAGTTCTGCATGCTGTGCATGTGCGTTTTACAATTTGGTACAAAATTTCTTTGCTGTCCTGTTCTTTGCTGTTAGAAGGAGTTTGTATGGTCATCAGAGCATAAAATTGCCATTATCTTGTTCCCATGTTGCAGTAAGTTGCTCATTAATGGCCAGGGTTTTTTTAAGGTGCTCTATTCAAGGATCTGAAAACATCCCATAATGTATGTTTTGGTGATTGTCTCTCTTCATTGTTTGGGCTTGATATTTAAAATGCCCAGTTGTTATTTACATACAAATGTGTGAAATTATTGAGAGAAATGTTCTTTTCATACAGGACAAAGAAACCACATCCTCTGCACAGCCCAGTAAATAAATATTCATCACTCATCAGAGCACAGACCTTTTCCTCAGTTTTGGACAATCGCGGCAAACCTTTGGCAACAAAGACAGCTAAGAATTTTGCCAAGGCTCCATTGAAACTCAAGTTCACTTTGTCACCAAAAGGTATTAATATTTGTTGAAAAATTACTTATCTTTTGTCAGTAACTTTGTTTGTGTCATTCCAAAGTTACACTGTAATGTCAAGACTGTGCTCTATAGCAGCAAGCTCTTATTAAATGCGAGTCTCCAGCAAAAGGCATGACCGTTCTGAAAATAATTATATGTCCCATTTTCCAAAATATTATCTCAATTTTTCATTTGAATGTTTTTTTATAATCATGTATATTAGTTTTTCAAATGTTTTCTACAGCGGAGTGTGTGAACTGTTACATTTTATTTTAGGAAAGTCTTTGTTTTTGTAAATTTATCATGTTTTCCTGTTGGTCAATTTTTGTGCATGGAATTATGTTGCTGTTTACGGTTGGATTTATTCCCAAGGAATACAAGTTGACAATGTAAAAATGGCTACTGCTAAATAACTGCAAGAAAGAATGTGCATAATTTCTCATGCAGTTCTCTTAAATTATAATAAATATCTTCATACACTTTGCATCCATTTTAGCTAGTTTATATATTTGCAATAGCTAAATTTAGCTATGTGGCAAACATTATGAATCCATGTGGGGAGGAAAATTTGAAATGCCATGGTTTTGTAAAGTTTCTACAATGATTTTCTCAACAGTACTCGATATTGATGTGAGAAAAGAAAGGAAATTTTCATTAAGAACTTACAAGGTTACAAACAACACAAAACAGGCTGGTAAAAAAGATGGGCTAAGCAAAAGGTAAACAATGGGTGGACCCAACATGGTTTTGACACCTCACTCATAACTTGTTTGAACTCTTTGGCGTTACTCGTTTACTTTAACTTTGAAAGATTTATCCAAAAATTACAGTTTGGAAAGTTCTGAATTAATAAGACTTCGTTGTTAGAGTGTACATTTCAGGTCAATGGACACAATGATTAGTGTGAAGATATCCACTGTCTTTTTGCGAGTAATTCTTGACAAATCTTTTAAAAACTACACTCAAGGCTGCTGCACAAGAAAATTTTTCGGGAGCCCCTTGGGCTTCCAACATTAGAAGTTAGTAGCCCGAGTCATTAATTCGGGAGCTCAGAATTAATTAATTAATCGACCCACCTCCCCCTCCACCAAAGTCGAGTGGTCTGCCTAAGTTATAATTATACGAATGATGTAAACCTTGCCACAACTGGTGTGTGCCTTCAGAGAGTATAAACGAAGTGAAAAAAAAGCAATCACATATTTTTCCAATTTAATTAAACTCTGTTTATCTTCAAGATCAAGGGCAGTAGTAGTTAGTCACGATTCTTGATCCTGTCACATCATATGTTTTACTAGTAAATCTCTTGAGAGCTGATGGCACAAACATGGTTAAGGTCCTAGGTTTTCTTTGTCGTGTAACTTTCCGCAAGTTGACGAGCACGAACTTAACTGCCTTTGCGTGCATAAAATAAAAACATGAAATGTAACGTAGCAATATGTCATGTCGGTTTTCCATATTTGGGAATCACATTGCGACTCAGTCTCTGTGTGCTACCAGGCGTAATGCAATATTAGACACATTTACAAGTTAAAGAGTGGTTTATTTGTTGAATTTGCTTAGGTGCCATTCTCTCCAACCATATCGCTTTTTTCATCGTTTAATCTCCAGCTGGGATCAAATTTACAAGTGAGGAGGAATCACCTTGTGATAAGTTAGGCACCTGTTCAGGCTACTCGTTCAGAAATTTGGTCACCCACGCTGGCAAATAAGGCACCCCAGGCGACTGGGCGACCGTTAGGCAGCAGCCTTGACACTCCTCAAAAAGGTAGCTAATTTTCTGAAAAATGTCATTATTTAATGACATAATTATTAATTCAGTAAAAGTAGCTGATTATTAATTGATTGATTGATTTCTCGGGGGACCGACTTTGAGAGCTGTGCACCCTAGTTGGCATGGTTGGGAGCCCGATGGGCTGCCTTATTTTTATTTTTTATTTTCATAGTGCATGGCCTTGAATGTATTAAGAGGGAATATCCACAAAGGCTAAGCAAAATAGAAATAGCTGTTACACGATGAAAAATAAAAAAATACAGATAATTTGTCCACAAACATGGGATAATTTTTTTTCTTTAAATATTATGTAACCACGATAAAATTGAACAAAAACCGTCAGGCCCTTTGTGACTTGAAAACCGGCCTGAAAACTTGACTTGTACCTCCTCGTAACTTTCCTCTGTTTTAATTTGCATCATGAAAACTCTCTGTGTTTAGCCTATAAATTTGTTGATGTGCAAATTCCCAAGCAGCTGCTAAAAATTGCAAAAATTTACTGCAGAATTCTTAATTTTGCATGCTTTTTCAAGGCAGACTTTTCATACCCAGTAAGCCACCAAATCGGCTGAAAATGAGATGTTTTAAAATTAAGGGAAAATGCTGTTCTGAAGGTGACTGTAAGAACCAATTTCGGGCTTTTCACTAGCACTGAGCACCAAGGTTATGATAACTCACCATCTAATACTGCTCCTGTCAAGAACTGCGCTGAAACAAGTGGCGCCTACCTCAGACCCAGAAACTTAAACTTGAATGTTTCCTCTCACTAAATACTCCCATTAGGCTGTAAACCATGACAGACAATGTATTTTAGGTCTTCTGAATAATAGTTAATAATAAGAGTAAATCACTGCAATCTTGATCTGCAGCCATGCAGATGGTCAACTCAGGTCAACTAGCTGACAACGTCTTGCATGCAATGTCGCTACTCTGAAGCATTTCCACTATTCTTTAAATTAAGAGAATTCTGTGAAAATGAGAAAATAGTATAACTGGTGTCAAGCTATCTTCTCCAACGAGATTGTTATCTGTGTTGTCAACAAACTGAAAGTGTTCAAGCATTTGTAGTCACACAATAAAGTGTCACACATTTTGATTTTGCCGACAATAACCTTGATATGTGTGCAGGCATATTTGTGTCGGAAAATAACAAAACAGATTTTTTTGTACATAGGGGGCAAAAAAATAAAAACCAAATACAAAAACAAAACAAAACAAGCAAAGAAACGGATGAAAATAATGAAAACACCCAGAAATCTTATTTACATTGATGTTTCAGTACCATTACACACAGTGAAACCTACCTGCCTGTCTAGGGTGCGGTTGGCAAGGAGGTAATGGGGTTCTGAAAACATCCCCTTCTACCATTTGGAACATTTATAGCAAGCTCCCTAGAAACCATCTGCCACATGTTAAAATGTTGGCTGTTTTACTGATTCTGGCAATCTTTATCCTATTTATACATTCAGTTTTCAACTCAGCCATTATTCCACTTCTTGCTTTTACTTGTACAATCAGTTAAGTATACATGAAAAAGTTGTTCTATTCTCACTGGCTAAGAGAAGGTATATTAAGCTGGAAAGCCAGAAATACAGTTTTTAGGTAATCCGGTGCAGAACAAAAGGTAGTTCAGTGTAAAAAAAGGAAACACTTTATGAGCACACTGGTTTGTGGTGGTTGGAGAAGGAAATTGCCTGGGAAATTCAGAATCACAAGTTGGCAGAGCGCAAGGGATTCTACGCTGAAAGTAAAGGAAAAAAAGTGGCAAAGATTTAGCAATTTTCTCATGAATGTTATTTAATTATAATAATTTATTGATCACATGATTTCTGATGTGCAATTTGGAACAACTATAAGGCCCAAGTGAGTTTTGCTAGTTTGTGCACACAGTGCTTTTATATTATTTGTAATGTTATTTGTATTTGTTTTATATTATTTATAAATTGTACGAGAAATCATGTGAGCATACACGATGCAATGTGTCCCCGCTACACAATGCCAATCTTTCCCCTACTCAGTCACATACCCAGCCCACTCATTGCTATTTCATCTCTCTCTTTTGGATGAAACAGTACTGTAATGTCATAATAGTGGTTTCTGCAATTAGCAAACTATGTCTCAGCGGTGACATGAGTATTCCTGGCAGTAGATTGTGGAGTTATGGCTTTTTGCATTCCACTGTTGCATCTGAGAGGTCAATGTGAAGGGAAGAGCAAATCTCTCTGAACAAAGTGATGGAAAAGTTCCTCAGTTTGCTCAGGTTTCTCGGTTTATGAAGCCAATGGGCCACTTCCGAGTTCACATCAGGTGCCTCTTTTTCAAAGCTAGTCTTACTTTGCACACTAATAAAAGCTCATTTCACAAGAAATAAGACTTAGTTATAGACTCGCTTTGGAGAAAGAGGCTTAAATGAACTAGCAAAATTGGCCTATTCACACTGTTATTTTATCTTTATTAATTGTAAAGCATGTATGAACATATTTGTATGGTTTGAAAGAGGTGTATTTCTGGATGGTGACTTGGGCATACTTGGAAGAAATCCGAGTGCTCGAGTAGAACCTATGACCTTGTGACTGCAAGTTCAGATGCTCTACTACTAAGCTACAGGAGCCTTGTAAAAGCAGAATATTTACCTTGCTGCTTTGTGGCTCAGGAAATATTCTGCAACTATTCACCTCAATTTCAAAGAATAATTGTTAAATATATCATTATCTTTATCATCATCGTCCTTGTCTTATACAGTTCCTTCCCTTTTCAGACTTTGATAACCACAAAATGGAATTATTACTGGCTCGTCAGTTCTGGTGTACTAACAACAACCCACTGGAACAAAGCACTCATTTTTGTAATATAGCTTTACAGAAACCATGGTGTGCTTTTCTCGCTCTTGCCCTAGAAGCACACGCCCAAGCCTTCCAGTTTCCAAAGAGGAGCTATGGGCTGGGCAAATGGTCCACAGTGTGGACATGTCGTGCTAGAGGGAGAATGAAGCTGGGCATGCTAATGCAAACTCAGCTTCAGCTTGTGGCCCAAAATGCCTCTTCCACACGATGAGAAAGGAAGCACTAGAATTATAATTACATTGTGTATATTTCAAGCAAAAAAATATCATCAGATATCTAGGACTACCAAAGGGAATCTGTAGCCAATTTTAATATGGAGCAAATTGATTGTCTATCATGTAACATCCATTGGTGGTAGTTAGTAGACATTTCCTTTCAAAGAGTAACAGTAAAGAAACCTCAGGAGGGAGGGAAATATTTAGAGACTAGCAAAGTGTATTGTTATATGGCAGGCTCTGCAAGCTGGCAAGATGAAGCCATTCTGTGCTCTAATTGGCTACCCAAGTGGGCAAGATGGGCCAATTGTGCCCACTCGGGACCACCTGTTTCCGGCATGGAAAAAAAAAATGCGTCAAGTTTACAAAGTTCATAGCTTTTGACAATGTGGGCAATAGAGTCGCATAAGGCGGCAGAAGATAGTCAAAGAAAATAGAGAAGAGTTTGGGAATTTATTTTGCAACAGAAATTTGAAATTACAAAAATTAAAAAGTGATATGACGGCATGGAAGCAGTTTTGTCTTACGGAAAACAAGAAGAGAGAATTATAGCGTGGTCAATAATGCATATATGTGCTTAAGTGTATTCACAGGTTTTATGTAATGCCGACTGCTCTGTGACATTTCGATTTTTGGGATGTGAGAGGAAATCCAGCCATCGGTTATTTGTTTCTAATAGTCATTGATGCTATGGGATGTCTTGTTTCACCACAATGTGCAGTTAATGTAGTATTCTTTGAACGTCGGATTTTAATGTAGCTTGATAAAGAAAGGGTATTGTAGTTGAGTCGTGCTATTTAATACTCAAGCAATTCAAAGTGTGGGAAGTACTGAAAAACTGAAGAGCAGCCGTGACATTTGCTGTCTGCTTTTGTGCTCTTGTTGGATTATTGTTGTCAGTATTGATGGCAATTTTGAGTGTTGACACTTCAGTGCTGATAAATAGCTTGGCATTGATTTATATATTAGCAATAAGAACAACATTTCTTTTAACTAAATCTAAAAATTTGATCAATTTAATGTATTCCCAGGACAGATATGCACTCCTGAAAAAATCTGCCAAGTGGAGAATTTTTACCAAGCAAAATTTTGACAACTTTTAGTGGCTTCTGGTGGCTGTGGCTTTTGAGCCACAAGTTAATGTTTAGTCTCAAGTCACTCAGTAACATTTCATAAAGAGGTATCTGATGTCACATTTTGTGCTTTGGGGTGATGCAAACAGAAAATAAAGAGTTTTATAACCTAGGTATTTCTCTATGAAATTGTGGGGTTTTCCATTCGTGGCGGGTCCTGATGGATTTACTTATTTTGAGGAATTAGAGTTATTACTTAACACTACAATAGGTTATCTGTGGATGAAATATGAACAATTTTGATTTTTCATCATGTGCCATGTCAACTCAGCATGGAAAGGCTGCCTCTAGCAGTTGCTATCAGTCCATATTTAATCTCACCCACCCAAGCCACTTATGAAAGATATTCTAGCATACCAGGGATTACTTCAAAATAATGGTTGGAGCTGAGCTGCCTGGAGCTCCAGTGAGAGGTCCACAACCATGTCAGCCCGAGACCAAAAATCAGTAGGCCTACATCTCCAAGCTTGTAAACTATTGAGAAAAATTAATTCCCAGTTATGTATGACAGGTTCGCAGAGAAAACAATGTTATCCCTATCGTTTTAAAAAAAAGTCTTTTACATATATCTTCTCTTTCACACGATGCAAATATTCATGGCATAAAGAACAAATGAGTTACGTTACCATTAAATAGCACAAGTTGGCTTAATTTGAATAAATCCTGCATATTTCTGGCATGTTAGATTTTGTTGTGCACTAAACCGTCATGAAACAGAAGCCTTAATTGAGTAACTAGGTGGGTGCAAAAAAAAAAGTATCACCAAAAATATTCTAAAAATACGTTGTGCTTGCCAGGAACTAATTCTTACTAATTTTAAAATGCTCCACTTCCCTGTCTGTACTTTCAATACACCAAATCCGTTTCCTAGAGTATTTTAAATTTGCATAGCCTTTAAAAATATCAGTTGGTCAGTTGCTTGTTAAAGCATTTAACAAGAATCTTGAAAGTGTTTGTGTGTATCGTTATTAATATGTTGAGTTTCAAGTGAATCTAGTATGTTGGGCATGGCCCATCTGGTACACAACAGTACAACTGCCTCTCACTTATTGGTTGGTGGCATGTCTTCCCGGTGGCAAGGTGACCTAAAATAACTGAAATCAGGTAATTGCTTTTGCAAAAATCAGGCTTCCAGAATGCGAAAATAAACACCCTATATATAATTGTTATAAGTATAATGTGACAATTATTGATTGAGACTTCAGCAAGTGATGACATTTTTTGTTGTGTTAACATAAGGTGCTGCTTGGAACCTTGAAGATGATGAAGATGTAGCGGTTGTGAGTGGAGGTAGCACAGATGGAGTTCCTTTTGGATACACAACAGGAGGGTTGTACTACTGCACTAATGAACATCTTAAAACATTGCACACACTGCAGGTGCGTACAGTAAACAAGAAAGTGCTAAACATACATGCACATGTCATTTTCACTGTCCTTATGTGTAATTATTGTATAACCATTTTTATTTGCCACATGGCTCAGTTTCCTTTGTTCTCGCAGGGGATTATATTGAATATTCCCCGCCAATAATAAACTGTCTGAAAAGCTGGTGGCGGCTTTTGATTGTAACAGGGGAGTGCAGGGCTGGGTTATTCCCCTGCAATTATTCCCCTCAAAACATCAACTACACTACAATATTACTGCACCAAATAACACTTCCATTTTATTGAATCATTTAATAACACTATCTGAATTCATTTTATGCAATTTTCATTTTATGTTAAATATAACTTTACAGTTAGCAAATGTAAACGTGGAACTAGATGAAGTATCAAGCTACTACGATCAAGAGCAATTTTCTTATGCAGAGGCTCACGTGTATCCTCCACCAAAAACGATTTCTTAGGAAGTTGCAAAACATCGGACACAGCCTCTCGCTCCTTTGAGCTAACTCTTTGATGTTCGTGCAACGATTTCACATTCCTATGCCCAGTTTGCTCCATAACATTAAACACGTTTTTCAGGTACCCCCTTTGCTAAAGCTAAGGTACACGTGGTAGACCTTAATGAATGATTAGTGTAGTACCCTTCGAAATTTGCTTTCTTACGCATATCAGCAACTACAGATCTCAAAGAATTTTTGTCCTATTGGTGAACGAGTAAACCAAATCTCATCATCTGCACTCCAATTCTGTTTTGGATTTAAATAAAATAGACTACCTCCAGTTACATCATTTGGGCATTTACTTAATTCTTGTATAAACGAACTACGCATCTCTCTGGATTCGCAATGTTCTCATGATGCTCGAAAACTTTTGCCTTGACTTTGCGATGCTGTAATCCTCCAGCATAATTCTTTTCCGCAAAAGACTTGTACTTTAGTTTTGTTCTTTCAACTAAGTCTCCTTCAATAACTTCCAATTGAGAAAAACAGAGCTCTCTGTGTTCTTCGCCACTTCAAAGCGTAAAGTACTTGCCAAATAAATAAACTAAAGTGTTAACCAATGTGCGAGGGTCATCTTCACCCAACAGTCCCTTCGACCACACAATCTCTTCTTCGTCTCCTGATATTGGCTTTGCCTGTTTGACATTGACTCCCAATCCAGTACGTGTTAGAGTTTTCATTCGTGTTAGAGTTTTCAATGGAATCTTGGAATGGTTTATATCTCGGATTTCGGAAAATGTCCAACTCTTCCAAACCATTCTCTCTTAAAGTGCTTTGCAATCCAGTGCAAATCTGAGAAAGTGTATTTGGTGGATACTCAGAACCATTTTCTTTATTTCGTGAACAAACTTACTCAGCCAAAAACAGAGTTCCAAATCGCATAATGTATAAAAAGTGTTATATTCGGGCACAGCAGTAAAGTCATCTGCTTTTCTTTGTCTGAACGGTAGAGAATTTGGCTCTAGCGCCCATTGGTTCCATACTCCAGTATTCCAAGCTGTCAACTTTCGTGTATTTTGTGGAATTCGTTCTCTATTCCTTTCCTCAACACCTCCCTGTGTCACTATTTTAATACCACGTCGTGATACAGTACTCCAAATTAACCCTCTTGCTAGTCTCTCCCACTTCATTACTGGACTCACTCTGCATTACTTCTTCGAATAATTCTCTCACTGTTTCCTTTACATGGAAACCATCAAAATGATCTGCTGGCACGTCCAACAAACTTTCATCTTCGCAAGACGACTGAATAGTACCAGAAAAAGTGCTTTGAGTGATGAAATTATCATCACTGGAGTCTGATTCACTCATACTTTGACGTCAGCTCAACTTGATCAAGCTGGTAATCCACAGTGCAAATTACAACACAAGGCAAACTACACTTAAATATTCAACTCAGATCATGACAATTTTGTTTTGGCAATTTTTCACGCACATGGATGTAATTTAATTCCCTAGAGACTACATGTATTTGTTTCTTTACAAATCTTCTTCAAGCTGTTTTGCAGACATCTCAAACAGCAGTGCATTTTCTAGAAAACCTCACCAATGTGTAAAATAAGCATTTTATCAGCCTTTCACTTGGGGATATCAGATTTATTCCCCTGTGGTTCTATGGAGGCCCGTTCTGGTCAAAATTGTGGTAGTAAGATTGCCCGACAAGTCAGTTTTTTTCAGTCACTGTTGCACTTTTTATTAGCTTGTTGTGTATTTTCATCGGCGGGATAAATATTTTTTTTGAGGTGGTTGCTTATTATTTTTAGCGACATGAATTATTTTAATTATGTCTGGTTAAATTTTTTGCAGGCTCTTCGAATGAATTGTTTCACTCGTACTGCAAATTATTTTTTCACTGTACTGCCAATTATTTTTTACTTTAGGTAGTGAGAATTATTTTTTCATTGGCTCTGAGAATTATTTTTCACGGTATCGTGAATTTATTTTTTGGCCTACAATACATTGCGGGCTTACGATTGAGGGGGACTGGCTCGGGTATTTTACTTTCTAGGCGGCCATTTTAAAAATTGCTCGAGTGCTTTCAAAGAGAATGCGAAGGCGAAACGTTGTCAGAGAAAGAAATGAAAGAGGTTTTCACCTTTTCTTACAAAATCTGAAAGGAGTTGTTAGTCTGTGTGCAAGTGATGAGGTTTTCTGGATCGAGGATTTAATAGAAGAGACTACGCAGCAGCTGCAGGACTCATACACAGCTCTAACCCTTATTGAATCCCAAATGAAATACCGGTCAACTCGCCTACGTGCAAACTTGCCTACAACTTGTCAGCTCGCCTACGTAGGCGAGTTCACTCAAGTAGTGCATGCGGTTTGTAACTTTATGTTATCATTTTGTGACTGACCGTAATTCTTAAATTCATGTTGGTTACAACACATTTTACACAACTATGAGGAATAACGAACTCGCCTGTGATGGTGATCAAAGTCGCCTACGTAGGCGAGTTCACCAGTAGGTGTAGGCAAGTTGGTGTAGGCGAGTTTTAACGTAGGTGAGTTGACCGGGTACCGTTCAGAATCTAGAAGTAGAACCAGCTGTTAATGGACTCGAAGTCGAAGAACTTCGCTGATTACTTGCTGTCGCAGTATGAGTGGAGTTCACCAGCTGAGAAATTCGACTGATTTCTATTATGGCATTATTGGCTATCTCGCGTATCTGCCGTTGAACAGATTTATCCATCTCCAAATATTTACAATACCGTGTTAACAGATGAAACCACAATTAAAGATGGCGCGAAGAAATCGAGCGGGAAAGTACTCGAGCCAGTTCCCCTCGAAACGCAAGCCCGCAATGTATTGTAGGCCAAAAAATAAATTCACGGTACCGTGAAAAATAATTCTCAGAGCCAATGAAAAAATAATTCTCAGTACCTAAAGTAAAAAATAATTGGCAGTACAGTGAAAAAATAATTTGCAGTACGAGTGAAACAATTCATTCGAAGAGCCTGCAAAAAATTTAACCAGACATAATTAAAATAATTCATGTCGCTAAAAATAATAAGCAACCACCTCAAAACATTATTTATACTGCCGATGAAAATACACAACAAGCTAATAAAAGGTGCAACAGTGACTGAAAACACTGACTTGTCGGGCAATTTTGTTACCACAATTTTGACCAGAATGGGCCTCCATAGTGGTTCGGCCCTCTGGTTCCGAACCAGAGGGGAATAAATCTGATATGCCCTCGTTTCAGGCCGATAACCCTTACTTATTTTTCGTTTTGCTTGTTTTCCTTTGTTCTTCCTGGCTGATTATATTGAATAAGCCCTGCTAATTAGCAACTGTCTGAAAAGCTGGGGCTGCTTTGATTGTAACAGGGGAGGGCAGTGCTGATATTCTTACTATTATTTGTCTAGGGCAAAAGTTAATGGGTGGTATAATTTAAGGGCTGGGGGAATAAATCAAGGCCCTATGTTGTATATTTGTTGAAAAAAAATGCATGTGACCTTCAATTCACCTAGAAATTGTCGTTCTTTTGTTTATTTTGCCCATTTGCCCTTCATTTTCATGATATTAGCCTTGCAAACAATTAATTTTTCCACTGTGACAGGTTACCAGTAAATAAAAGAAACCAGTCCTTTTGTTTTTGTGAACACTGAGGTCAGTGCACCTCTGTGGAAAAATAGTTTCTTTTTTTTATTTTTGCATGGCAGATTTCTGGAAAATGCAGGGCCAGTGGAAGGAAAAAATAGGACAGTAACGGCTTGTACATGTGGGTGAATTGAAGGCTGTATGCAAAATCTGAGCTGCTTTAATGGCGTTTTTGATCAGGCGGAGAGGTGGTTAACCCTTTCAGCCCCATGGGCTACCCCAGTGACGAGTAAAATCATCTGGTGTTAGAGTAAAATCTCTAAAGTGGCCATCGGGTGTTAAAGGGTTAAAGTAACGTGGATTGTTTATGCCACCAGCCTTTCAATTTTTAGTAGGAGCAACATTCACATTCAAGATTAAAATTGACGTCTTTGAGGTGTGTCTTGATGGATTGCTCTTTCCTTCCTTATTTCATTTGCGTTTTGTATTGATCATCTTAAATTTGAGGCTGCACCACATGTACAAGACAATACCCTCAAGCACTATACCCACGATCACTAAGTGATCAATGGCCCTTAGACTTAACTGGGTAATGTTTCATTGTATGTTGGCAGATCTTAAAATGGCTTTCATAAGGCCTAGTGGGGATGAAGCACAGCTGAATCATCTAGAATTTTATTGATTGCAAATATGCTTACTGACTTGTTAGTATAACTGAAATGTAAATGGTGATAATGCATTACAGGTTTAAGTCAAGCCGGGGGTCTCAAAGTTAAAAAATAAAAATACCCCAGCATCTAAACAGATCCAGGAATAGAAAACATTGCCACTAAAAGAAGTCATTTAGTGAGTGCATCAAGTTACCAGCTGACTTGGGCCAAAGTCACATAATGCTTCTGTTCCCCACAATCATGTCTGGTTTGTCCCTGTGTTCTTTCCATGCAAGTCTCTTGTCCCTCAGTTGTTCGCTATTTCTAAAGGTATTCAGAAGTTATTGTTTGATTTCTTGAAGTTTCTTCACTTCCCATTTCATTTTTTGTCGTATGCTGAAAGCACTGTTGGCAAACAAACAATTAAATAATTATTGCTCTCCGCTGAATATTTATTTACGTGGATTTCCAGTGACAATTGAATGATCCCAGCTAAATGAGTGGAATTTGTTTCCAAATAATTTAATCTTAATTTTACTGAGAGAGATGGATGAAGAAATAAAATAAATAGTGGCATTTTCCCCAACCTTTTTCTTTAATTTTGTTTCTCTCAGTGTGGGGTCGAAAGGCATTGTGTTGTTTTGCCCCAGACTAACTCTATGCACGAGCCTTGTGCACTGGTCAGTGGAGAGCATAGGAAAAGCTTTCATGAATCAAACATGTGATCAAAGCAGTGATTTTGGCCATCAAGTCCTACATCTTGCTCATTGCATTTATGAGAAAAATGATGTCTGTCTGCTGATTGACCATACAAGGAACCATGCCTTAGTATTTACTTTGAGAAAACTTGTAATTTGTTATCAATAATTGTAACAGTAACAGTAACAATAATTAATAATAATAATAATAATAATCAATAATTATAACAATAAATACTAATAATAATATTAACAGTAATAATAGTAATAGTAGTAGTAATAATAATAATAATAGTAATAATGATGATGAATAGCTGTCAACCATTTCGAGACAGCAACTATATTAATCTTGATGGAGATCTTGACATCTTTCGGCTTCTTGGGCTGCTGAATAAAATATGGTGGCATTTATATTTGCAAGTCTTTAGGGTTAACATCCAAATGCAAGATTATCTTACTGGGCGGCCCAAGGAAGCTGAAAAATCTTGAGATTTCCATCAAGATTAATAGTTACAGTCTCAAATGGTTGACAGCTACAAGTGTCTCTGTGTCACAATAAGCAAAAATGTGAATTGGACGGAACGTACCAGTATTGATTCTTACTGGTAAATGGTTTGAACCCAGGAGTCATATCAGAACTTAATGAAGTATGATCGTCCAGGTGAGTGTAGTCCTGAGAAGGACTGTCATTGATGGCTTGAACACCACCACTGCTGAACACCACATACTAACTAATCACAAAATTGACTGGGACTCCACTAAGTGGGTAACATACTGTACTAACTACTACCAATGACTCACACTAGAAAGCAGGTTTACTAACTTAGAGCAAACTCCACTTAACCATTGCCAACTATTACCCGCACCTTACAAATGACTTATTGACAAAACAAACATAACAGATCAACGACAAACCTTCACCCTGAAATGGATCGAAAAACACCAATCACAGTCTCATCACGGCTCACTTGACAGACCAATAACATCACATTTGTACCGACCAGTCAGGTAAGACCAGAGTTCCTACATAGGATTCACTGACATGACTTATATCACTTGACTCTGAAGATGACTTCTGCTCAGGCTGTCGAAACATCAGTCACTACCATAAAGGACAGTCCTTCTCAGGACTACACATAGCTGGACAACCATACTTCATTATGTTTTAGTATTGATTCTATCAGTAGTAAATTAGCCGGCAACTTGGTTTAATTTGTACACTACTCTTGTGCTGCCACTTCTCAATTAGGCCAAAAATGATTTTTCTAGTACAAATGTTTCATTCAAGTATGTTGACATGCATGTTAATTAAAACTAAGTAAAAAAATTCAGGAGGTAAAATGTACATTATGTATATTACCATCAGTTACAGCTGGGCACAAACATGTAACTTAAAAACATTACATACTTAGCTATCAAATGTGGCATGTTTTTCCATCAAACATTTGATGTTTGAAGGACTGTGAGAGCAAGTTTTGTAAATTGGCAGTGAGATTGGATATTGAAGACTTCTTTGTGCACAGTGACCCCACCTATTACAATACTGGATGGTATGCTTCTGATTTCGTAAAACTCACTTTAACCCTTTCCTGCTCAAGGGGAACCCCAGCAACAAGAAAAATCATCTGGCATTAGCCAGAGTAAAATCTATAAGTTGCACTGTTGGGAGTTAAGGGGTTAAGGGGCTGTCAAACTTTAAATGTTTGATAGCCATTAAGGTCATGTTTATATTGAAACCAACATTAAGGTTATGTTTATATTGAAACCAAATCTGAAGCCTTCCACTTTCCAGTTTCAGTTTCAGTTTTTATTTTTTTTTGCCATTTTTCAACACTACATCCACAACATGGTAATATTGAATTACAGAAGATTGCATTAAATAATTAGATACCAGAAACATAAGATGAGGGTTATTTGAGCTAGAGACTCCTAGAAGATGGAGCTTATAGACTAGCAATTAGGACTGACTTTGTGAACTTAAAGATACATTTAAATTAAAAGGAAAAACTGAGAACAATACAAAAGGAAGCAAAACAAAACAAAACAAAACAAAAACAAGCACATCGACAAACAATTATGACGTAAAGCTGTTTGTTGAAAATAGAGGTAGTCAGTTCTCAATTTGGTTTTAAACTGAGAAATGTTTTCTATTAAAAGATTCAAATAATGTAGGTTCTTGAAAACGTATTGCAACCCATCTAGCATCCATTCTACAAGGAAATGTGTAAAAAAACATTGCAATTTCTAGTATTATAATGAAGAATGTGGTTAGTAGTGAAAAACATTTTTTTTAATCAACACACGTGACTGTTGTTATTCTGAGAATTTTAATTTTGACATTTCTGTGCTTTTATTGAGGGTACACCCCAACTGAGTCTGATTGCCTAAGGTATGCATCGACCTTACTGAGGGGAAGTCCGAATTGGCGAGAGACTTAAGGGAAAAAAATCCATTAACAGTGTAAGGTGTTTGCAGAGGGAAGAAAAAATACGGCAGAAAAATAAAGCCATTAACTGAGTGATGTCTTAGCAAAGGATACAAAGAGTTGGTGGATTGAATCGATCGGATCTTTGAATAACGACCTGACTCACTGGAAGTCCAATAGTTGAAGTTTGTCAAATAAGCAATGTCAGAAGTGGGAGTGCTATTATTCTCAGTGTTAATTTTGCACTTTTCGTTTGTTGCATATTTACATTTTTGTTCAAATTTGCATATAAGTAGTTTTCCCTCACCCCTTTTTTGCTGATGTGTAAGAGTGTCATCGTTGATGGATTATCAATAATATTTAATAAAATTAATCAATAAAAGTTTGACAAAAAGAGTTCATCAAACAGTGCTAAAATGCAAGACTGATAACTGGACAATAAACAAGAGTGCAACCAAGACAAGTCAAACTAAGACTAAACTAAGACCATTAAAACTAAAATGAAATACAAATAATATAAGTATCAGAAAAGGAGTGGTTGGTGAGAGATTGTCTCCTCTCCAGATTTTAAGAAAAATTTGACTCTGAGGCCTACGCACTCAGTCATAAGTGACATCCAAGACATCTATCACTAGTTAATTAACCATCATTTAACAAATGATTTCTCAGCGCATCAGGAAGGAGGCCTTTCTTAATCAAAAATGTAAACTTTCCTATTTGAAATCAATAGATATCACATTTCAGAATATTCACCTGCTTAAAAATAGGATCAGTATGAAAGCCCTTTGTGACATGACAAAAATATGACAAAAATATGATCAAAGCTTCCTTTAAAAGATGAGTATTAAGATGCTTTTTTTTTTTTGACCATTCGATAATTTGAATGCTGCAAAGAAGAATGACTTATCACCTGATGTTTTAAACTGTGGAATGCTGGTGTCTTTAACACTAGAATGAACTGATTATGACTGTTGGCCATAATATTATGTGTTGACGGTTTTCTAAAATTTTATAAGCTCTGTGCAGATGGATCAGTGCAGGAATAATATGGTCAAATCTATGGTTATAACATGTACACAATACACTAATTTAGCCACTGAATTTTGCACCCACAAAGATGGCTGTTATGGTAGCCTAATCAACTACCGTAGTTGCATAAGCATTTATTAAAGTTGGTGCTTTGTCAAAACTAAGAAATTTCCTTATATGCCTTATATAAAAAAAAAACATCCATTCATGATAAAAAGCTGATTTGCAAGTCTGAGTGGTACGCCTTTGCATTGTAAGTTAGAAATCAAACCAGCCAGCTAGGTTATGCACTTCTCGCTAAGTGCTATCTGGTTACCGCTTATAGAAAGAAGGAGTGTTAAATCTTTGCCAGCTGTTGGCTAGTGCCAGTAATCATAATTGAAGAGCTCAGAGCAAAAACATTGTAGGTGACTTGTTTTAGTGTGTTTTGTCATTTTGTAAATTGTGGCTAAATTCCGCACAGTACAAGGTGATCAAGTTATGGAAAAGTCACCTACATTGTCTTTGCCTGGAACACTTCAATTTCAGTTTTCAGCATCCACTGAAACTCATTGAACTAATTTATCTGTCAGCAGGACAGTGAAGAGGACAACTCCTTACCATCAGAGACAGAAAAGAAACACAGGTGAGAGCAATGTTAACAGAACTACTAAACAGAGGACTTCTCGTTTGACACTTACTAAGTATGTTATGTTTCAGCATTAAGGTTTCTCCAACCAAGACTATATTTTTAAATAAGAATCGAGGTACTATATTTTTAGTTTTCCTTTGCCAACAACAACACCAACAATAATAACTTTGTTAACAAAAAAGAGATCAGATACACTTTCACATGTGCCTACATGTAGCAAGTGAAGCTTAAGTCAAGGCAGGCAGTGTGAGGATGCTACTTACATACATTTATGAAACATTGTTTGTTATTAATATGAACATAACATAAAATGTAAACATAAAATGTGAACATAAAATGTAATTGAAATATAAATATAAAGAAGTGTTACAAACATGGAGGAGAAATAAATAATTTAACATGGTGCCTTTTTTATTTTATTTCATTGCCTTGGTCATGTTGCCATAATCTTGAGCAATAAGGAGCAAAGTAATATTTCAAACGAGCAAATCGTGTAATTCTCTAGGTTAAGTAATCAATACAATAATTCTATTAGCAAAGATGTTTATGTGATTATACAATGGCCTGAGCCGTAGGTGATCTGTTGTTAATGGCATATAAATCGGACATGAATGTGTGATATACGTAGGCTAATTAAAAAATTAAACAAACAGAGGGATTATGTGAGAAAGCAATGCGCTTAAGCGAAATCAGTCTTTAAAGCACTAACCATATGTGCAGTGCAAGTTTGTGAAGTCTTTCCTATAGTGTCTGGTCTTACAAAACCTTAACACTGTGACAACATCCCAGGTTTCTGAATATCTGGGGGTTGTAGGTCTGGACTTGTAAACCCCTTTCAGAAATCTTGTTATTGCCAGATCAGAACCAAAAGACGGGTATAGTGGGACAGGTAATTAATATCTCTTCAATAACAGTATGCCCTCCACCTGTTCATGTAAGAGGAATATATATATATTTTTTTTGGGGGGGGGGGGTAAACCGCTTTATTTATGCTGTATAACAGATGGGATGCAATCACCAGAAAAAAATATAAAACGAAAAACATGTAATAAAGGATGGACTACTTTTTACGGGTCTGAGGCCTCAAGGATTGCAGGATAGTGTCCAGAAATTCTTAGTGCTTCCAGTGACTTCTGACAACTTCTGTGTCACCAGGACAATTTTTGCAGCCAGAGGATGACTCTCTCTGTCCTTTGCTGGCATTATCAGTGTTGTTCTCTGCTTTGGTAAAACCGTAGGAAAGAAGCTTTGTGTACCACTGCTGAGTTGGCCACAGGGGAATAACTGGGATGCCCTCTGCCTCATCCATCAACTTTCTAAAGACAACATGCTATCAGACGGGGGGGGGGGG
>BLFK01000870.1:210889-232987 GCA_014634185.1 Astreopora myriophthalma
CTGTGACAGCATCATTCGTGACTGATAGAACTCAGCAGGTAAAGCTGGATTATCTTCTTGAGCATAGTTTGTTTTTCTTTACAGCATGGCATGAGGTTAATGATTCTAAACCTCGTTTCGAAGGTCGATTAAATGTCATCGATGATTTATTTGGTCGGGTTTGGCAAAGCCATGAAGAGTTCTCACCACTGCGACCAATATTAGCACACAGACCACGCAGTAATACATTTGGCACTGAGACAGGTGAGACAAACCATTACTTTTATTGAAAGCATTTCATAGTTTTCAACTTAACTAAAGATCTTGGTTTGTTGCTAAGGGGTGTTATGGACCCGAGCTGAGTTGCATGCTGAAAGCTCGGGTTGCGCTAACCAGCGTTAAATACAATGACAAGCTATTAGTATTGATACCACTTAACCAACTGTTAGCGCTAACCATGCTTCAAGCCACTCGCCTCAGTGTTCTAATCCTCCATAGTCAATTTTGCGTTGTTTTCTGGCACTACATTGGTGAATTGGGGAAGTGTTGGGCAGATTAACGAAAACAATTGCACATGCGCAGCTAGTGCCAGTCGCTAGTGCTATTAGAAATGTTTCAACGCTCTCTAAAACTTGGTGTAAGCTTGCTGGGGGAGAAATGTTTTAAATTGTGGCCTAATATGACGTCACTTAATTAATACTTTAAGTCTAGTCTGAAATGTCAGCCGTTTCCTCACCCTACGGGTTAAGGTGAGCAAACGGCTGATTATTCAGACTAACGATAGTCGAATTTCGGGAAAATAATACATGTACAACCCTGGTCTAAATTCTTGGGACGGTAATGCACTATAGCTCGTGAAAATGCCCCCCCTCCCCCCGGTGCAATGTTGACCTCAGGCATTCAAGCCGCTTGAAACAGTCGAAAAACAGCCAACATTGCCTGGGGGAGGGGGGGGGGGCAGAAATTGTTTGCTACAGCAACGTGCACCACTTTTCTTAAGAGCCAAATTAGGAGTTTATTTGGTGAAGTGCATTTTGGCACCCAGTTTTCATAAGTGTCCCAAGAACTTTTTAACAGGGTTGTGGTTTTGCATTTTGGCAATGTTTACCTATGGACGATATTTTGAACATTCAAAAGTGTTTGCAGTTTGAGTTAAAAGACCTTTCTTTGTGCTGGTTATGTGCCTTTCCGTGTATCATGGGTTATGGCTCGAAAATCTTGAAAACGTCTGAAGTTAGCCCCTTGCCCCCATGCGTGTTGTAAATCTTCTATCTATTAGTTCTTATGATACAAGCAGCCCTTAACCAGTTCCTTCAAAAATAAAAATAAAAATTCATGAGCCTAACAGCCTATCAAGTCACCGATTATAATATAATAATAATAATAATAATAATAATAATAATAATAATAATAATAATAATAATAATAATAATAATAAAAACAATATTTACAGAGGATATCACCAGCTAACACTAAGTTAATTAGGGTGGTCCTCTAAAATGTCCCGTGCATGAGCTTTAAACCCGATAAGACACTCCTCGTTAGTATTCTTTATATAAAGAATACTAGTAAGGCGTCGCTTGTTTTTCTTGTATTTTATTTTCCTCTCACAGTATGAACCATTGTTCAGACTCCAGAGGGACACGCTCTTTTTGAAATGTAAAAAAATAACTCGTAGCACGTGTTTTATCGGGTCTAAAAACACTCCCCTACGCATCGTGTTTTTCAACCCGATAAAGCACTGCTGCTCGCTTTTTAAACATTACACAGAAAGCCCGGAAATTCTAAGTGGAAAGCTAAACAGGATGCAACATTCCTTTGAGAAAGCCGGCGGCTTACACCATGTACTCTTTCTCTCCCCTTTAGGGCTTTCCAATTTAACATTAACTGAAATTTCCAGTGGATGCTTTTTGGAAATAGTCTCGCGCATGGTAGATATCCTCTAAGTAATTATGTTTTCTTTTGCAGCCTCTGAATGCGGTGTTTCCCCAAGAACAAGTCGGAAATCAGCAATGAAGAAGAGTCTGACAAAATACACTAACCTGCTCTTTCATTCAGCACCTAAATTTGCCAGACATCTAAAACGGTGATTACAAATACTTACAGATTCCACGTTTGTCCTACCTAGACCTAGATGCAAATCTAGTTTCCTTCTAACCTGAAGGAGGTTTACAGTTGTAGTACGCTTGAATAGCGTTTTGACTGGTAGTGTATGTGTGTGTTCTAACTTTTGTTTTTTTTTTAGCAGCGACATTACTACTTTCTGCAACAACACAAACGACTTTGTCTGATTGCAGTAAATTGTCTTTTGATCTGACAGAGGTGTGTATTTAGCGTCTATTTTATTCACTGATGATGAGAAGCTGCTTGTTACTGTGGATGAAAATATCCCAATAATTGAAGTGGATGACAATCACCCCAGCACATTCTTACAAGACTTTTGTTGGCTAATGAAGGTGACTGCTTCACTTGCTATATCGTTTATTGAATCACAACTGTAAGTTTATTTCAGTTTCGTCTGACCAGTAGGAAGAAGAGGTTAGCGAGACACCTTCGACCAAAGTTGACATGGCTTGCGGACGCAAGAACCAGCATGACACGAATCAATGCTTTCGTGAAAAGGAAAAATACGGGTGGAGGGGCACTAGTGCTGGGCATTATTGGCAGTCTTCAACCTCTCGAAGTAACGCTACCACGGCACTGAACTAAAATAATTGCGATTTTAAACAGACGTGCATATCAAACGGACTTGTGTGCGTAGCTCCATGTTTGAGGGGCTGTTTACATGGAGAGAGGAAGATCCTAGGAGGCAGATCATCCTAGCGCCATATGTTTTCTGTATTCAGTTTACATGCAAAAAGTTGTACTTGGCCCTGGCGCTAGGATCTTCCTAGTGATAGGATCTTCCTAGCTGAGAGATCCTAGGACGATCCTAGCACTAGGGAGATCTTAACACCACGTAAGCTGCATTGACTCGGAAGATCCTAGCACTAGGCACAGAGAACCCAACATGGCGGCTTCTGGCCTTTCAGCAGCTTTTTTTACCAATTATGAACCAAAACTGCAACCGAAATTCCTGCTTGTAAACCAAACGGAAAATTGTTTCGCTTTCCAGGATCTTCCTAGTGCTAGGATCTTCCTCCCTCCATGTAAACAGGCCCTGAGTTTGATTATCGCTCTTATTCTTTTTGATAGACAGCGGGTGATATGACCGGTTTCCGGTTCATTCATTTTCTTTTGCCTGTAAAGATAAGAATGTTGAACGTCAGTTAGTTTTGAAAATAATATTCCTCTATTTTATAGAGTAGATCCTAAAATTATACGGTATATGCCATAAGTATAGGAAATCGCATGAACGCGAGTGCATTTCGTGATTTATGGGCACGAGTGATGTTTTGAAAGTTCTCAAAATTGCACGAGCCGCAGGCGAGTGCAATTTGAGAACTTTCAAAACATCACGAGTGACCATAAATCACGAAATGCACGAGCAGGTTCATACGATTTTTTATTTATTATATTCTCTACAAAATTACTCAAACGCGCTACTTTGTACGGTGTTTCCATAGCAACTTCCGTATTGCACTCTATAACCTGGTTTGCACTCTATAACCTATTTATGCATTCGCCATTGGCCAATCAGAAACGAGATATTTTGTTGAGTATATAATAAATCCCAGTTAATATGATACTTGCAGTATCTACTGTTGAGTTTGAAAATGTACGTTATGTTGTTTGGGCATTTTTAATGAAAGCGCCAATAAAATCTTTTACATGCTGAAATTTTGCCGAGACAGTCATTTGAAAAATATATATATCTTATTAACCAAGCGCGAGGGCCGTACTGGGAGAATATCGGCCCGAGGTCTTGACAGTACCATACAAGAAAGACCGAGGGCCGATATTCTTCCAGTACGGTCCCGAGCAAGCTTGGTTAATAAGAGATTTATTATACGACTGAAGAAAGCTTTGAAGGTTTTTCACAAATTCCATGTAACATTATGCGGAAAATGTACAGGATAAAAAGGACCCGATTCTGAGGGCTTAGTATGTGTACATTTTACGGCAGATGAAATATGCTTTCAGTTTTGTCTTTAAGAACAATCAAAATAACGTAACGCGTAAGTTCATTCTGGAGTTTTACGACGAAAGTTTCGAAAGATTTCGTCGTCGTCCGCCATCTTAATTTTCAAGTTCAAAGGCACACAAGTGCGGGATCATTCGGGACAATGCCCGGTCCAATACTGGACTGGCAATAGAGCATTTTGATTGGTTGATTTTAGTTATTGGCCCTCTGACTGCCTGAGTCGTGTAATAAAAGCACAATATTGACCACTGAAAGGGTGGGCTCAGCTTTGCTCATTAACTTATTTTACATCTGAATTTTAGGTTGCGTGTACCTGGAAGGATGTAAAAAAGTTAAAACAGGAGATAGCGAAAAAGTCTTCCTCAACGTCTATCCTGTTTAGATGTAAATTGCTGCACGCTGCTGACACTTTACAGGTACATGTGCTTTAATCGAGTTATGGTAGGACTGGTGCAAGTCGCATAAAGAGTCTGGGCCGGTTATTTAAACGAAGTCTAACACGGTTTACAACAATCGATTTAACCTACAGAGTTTTGTAGAAGTGAGTTACTTCAAGAAGACAGATGATTTTCTCCTCAGCTCTTGCCTTCTCGACACTGTTTCCGGCAATGAACAGCCTATATATACTAGTATTGGTCAAAATAAAAGTGACTTGGAACGCGGTTTTGTGAAGTGCCGGCCAAACTCAGTCTGTCTAAATAACCCGCCCTCTGAGTTTTATTCTGTAGACAACTGGCGAGTTTCATTTCTCTTTTTTAAGCTTAAAGTGCATCTAAAGTCAAATGTTTGTCGTTGTGAAGAGAAGTCTCCTCATCTTCAGCAAACATAATTTGCTGTTTTCTCGAAATTGAGAGGCTTGGGTCCATTCTTCATTTGACGCCACAAATTGCTTTGCAGTGCAACTGGAAGGTAAAGCAGTTATTGACATCACTGAAATGAAGAACAGACTCACGCCTTTCACTAGGTTGGTCGTGGGACCAAATAACTTCGATTTTTTTTTTCAACCTTACGTAACTTTTTGGAACAGTTTCGCGTAATTGCAAAGTGTATAAACAACAAATTTTGGTGCCTCATTAAAATATTTCTCACAAAAGTTAAATCTCACTTTAAAGCCCGGTTTAAACGTGATCCTGACGATCAGCGATCGGTCTGCGTGATGTCGCAGACGTATGGAAACATTTGCCCCCAGGGTCTGTGGCGGTCTGTGGCATGTGGTCTGGATGATCGGAAGTGTTGAATCTGGCTCTACTTTCCCGACCACTACCACTCTTCCGACTAAGACATCTTTTAAAGGAAACTTTCGTCTGAGATAATCTGCGACACATGGGCCACACACTAATGTTCTGCATTGAAACACCCTAACCACACCCGAACTCTAACGCATACAGCACAAAATGATAAACGGTAATGACATGGAGAATATTGGATATGGGTCGGTCTAACGACAACATATCCGTACCTTTAATGAACTTTGAAAAGTAGAAATTTAAGAAACAACTGACAACAGTGAAAAACTATATGGAAGTGCCAGGGAGGCCAGAAAAACCCCAATCAAAAACCTCCCGATAGGAGGCTTAACATATCACTTGAATTCCTCACGAATCCGGGACACCGAAATACCTAACGAACGATGGAAATATTCCTTGGACTTGGATTTAAAACGCGTCTTATTAGCGGGCAGGATAGACTCGAGTCCTCGAGATCCTCGAGTCTAGGAGCCTTGACGTTACTGTAACCAGACATGTAAACTTTCCTGACGTGGCTATCATGATGGTGTGGCCCTCGCGGTACTGGTCATTTTTCCGTTTGGGAACGCGAATGGATAAATGATCACCCGAGACAGTGATGTCCTGGACTGGTAATGAATAAAGGTCGTCCAGGCGGAGAAAACCCGCGTATCCTAGCAATAGGATCACTAGGAAACGTAAATGTCATGAGTTGCAGGGATGAACTACTGTATCGATCGCAGATTATTATGAAGCCATCTAAGCTTAGCGGTTCTTCTTTGGGTTGAACCAGACAACCAAGCTTTCTCTTGGCACCTTCCAAGTACGATTTGACGACAGGATGGTCTGTGGGGGTGTCCAAGCCGGGCACTCTCGAGAACTGAAGCACCCGGACCTTTCTCCGTTGTTGTTAAGCGGAGTTGACGTCTCTTTTTGAGAAGGCCCATATAAACGCCACCTTTTCCATGCAGATGCGTACTTGGATGCAGTTGAAGTGGCTTTGGAAGACAAGTGCATGTCCAACATTTCTGGCATCAAGCGAGATAGCTCTGGGTCGCCAAGGGAACTGGCATCACGCAAAGCTCCAACGTTGAGCATCTCTAAGACACACTAAATAAAAATTCATTAGGAACGGTATGAGAAACATTTCGCTTGCTCAGAAAGGCATATACAATGTCGTAATGACCAATACCCACTTTGGAAGAGGCACATATTTGGCATTATTGCGCAGAACTGACTAAACGTCAACACGACTCTGATTGAGCATTGCCTTTGCCTTATAGGCAAGCGTATGCAAAGTGCTGAACCTAAATGGTAAACGGACATAGCACTCGTCCTAGGCTCTAAGTGAGCACCACTCGTGCCTAATTGGCAAGCGCAAGTAAAAGTGCTGAACCCAAATGGTAGACGGAGATGTGCATGTCCTCGACTAATTAGCGTGACGCCCCCGACAGCAGCAAATTCTGCCAGACTATCGAAAATCAAACCTTAAAGCCAGCATTCTAAAGGCTGGACAGCCTCTAAAAACGGGAAGCCGTTTCTTGTACGCGGCCCTCTGTCGCGGTCTTACTGGTCCTTCCACCAGTTAGGTCCCTTATTCTAGGAAGAGGAAAAACGCGCTTGATAAACAGCTTAAAAGCTCCGGATGATGAATGCAAATCCCTACAGGCCTCCAAGTGGGGCACGCACTGCACCGCCAGATTTGTTGACGGGCAGGGCCAACTGTTGTCGTGACTCCAGTCTTGGCTAAGCGCGTCAACACCGCAACTTCCCGGAGAGGCATACAAGGAATTGAACCGGGGCAGCTGAGAGTTGTAGCGAGAGGCGAAGCGGTCTATCGTGTGTTGCCTCCATCGAGCATCGAACAGGCGGAGGACGGAATGGTGCAAAGACCAGTCGTCTGCGTCGATGAAACGACTAATGAGGTCGGCTTGAATGTTGAGGAAACAAGGAATCCGGTGGGATGTCAACACGATATCATGGGCGAAACACAGCTGGAAAATGTCCAGAACAATGCTCTGATGGTGACGTTTAGAACTAACGACCGAGATAATACGAGCCGCAGCTTATCACAAGTTTCTTGGATTGAAGCTGCGATGCATAGGAAAGCAAGACGTACGGGATAGATTTCAGCTCGCGATACGTAGAGCTATGGGCAGCATCTTCGGCTGTCCACATTCCACGGACGACGGAACCGCCCATAAGAGCAGAATAACCACCAAAGGCAACATCGCTGGCGTCAGTAAAAACCACGGTAGAAGTAGACGGAGGTGGACTGATAGGATAACCATCAAAATGATCCAGGTTACACAACCAGAATCTCAGGTCTTCCAGCAACGCGGGAAATGTCTGGATGATCTTATCCCAGCCGTGGGATCTTGATTGGATGGTATTATACATCTGGCCTCGGTTGTTCAAAAGGTGGATAGCGCTATCCACCGAATAAATCACTATCCAGCGGATAAGCGCTCGCAAAACCGAATGAGTTTTCGAATGGATAGTGATTTATCCAGTGGATAGCGCTATCCATCCTTCGAACAACCGGGACCTGGCGAGTAAAGAGATGGCAAAGGGGCCCAAGGGCTAGGGCAAGGGAAATAACAATCCCTGCGACGGCAGAGGTAAGGAGACTTAGACTTAGGAGATTTACTCGTTTCTTCTCGGGAATCTGGAACTGCATGGAAACAGTATTGGTGGGGAAGTCAAGCCAATCGCCAATTTGCATAGGCGCCCAGTGGGATTTTTCCTCGTTACACAAGAAACCGGAGGACTTCAGGTCTTGTCGTTGAATGATACTTGCAGCGAAACCATCGTAGGGGTAGACAAACCTCACGAGTCTGATAGATCGCCATCGCCTAACCGGGGGACGCATTAGTTTGGTTAACCCGAAAGGGAGAACAGAAAAAGTACCAAGCCGCGCAAATACTTTTGGCGGTCTGGAAATATGACCGCGTGGTGTAGCCTGACTTAAGGTCCCACGTGAAAAAAACCAATGATTTTCCTCAAGGACATGTGACAAAGAACGGAGATCTTCATACTTAAACTTTGATTTTACGAGAAACTAATTAACATGGCGAAGGTCGAGAACTAAACGTAGCTTCTTCCCTTCTACAAGGGTCAAGGTGTTGAGGTAGAAGAGGGGGCGAGCGTGCTCGACTATACAGCCGTTATCAAGCAATTCCGTTATAGCCCCAGCTACAAAATCAGCTTACCCAAAAGGGGTTCTGTTATTCTTAAGAAAACAACGAGAAAGACGGTCCTGGTAGTACCATGCAATGAGAAAATCCGAGGTGTCCAAGGAACTAGCCCAAAACCCAGATGCAGCCCTCAGTAAGCCTCTACAGATTGTGCTCGGCAACTTTTGAACAACTTTTGAAGATTTGAGCAACTTTTCTGGTTTTGAGCAACCTTGAGCAACTTTTGCTTTTTTGAGCAACAGTAAGCAACGTTTAGGCTTTTACACATTCCACACTGCTAATTCCTCACAAATTATCAAATAAAATCTCGACCATAAAAATATTTGATTGCAGTAATGACTTTTTTAGATGTCTGGATCAACAAAATAATCGAAAAGAACATGCAGGCTGTTTATGCGCCCGTAAGCGATGCGTGAGGTTTTCAGCGGTTATTCATAAATGATCTCGCAAGTCGCGTGACTAAGCAAGTATTTTTTTTTTTAAACCGCCATGTTGTTTGGTTTCTTTGTTCAACAATGTTTATGTAAATGACTCATGCTATGCTCCGTTTTTAGTATGTTTTTTTGTATGAATATCCGTGAAATATGCTACCAATTAATAGCAACTTTTTCAAATTTAAGAGCAACTTTTCCAATTTTCTGGCAACTTTTGAGCAACTTTTTAGCAGTTTTTGGAGCAACTTTTTTGAAATTTACTAGCACAATCTGTAGAGGCTTAGCCCTCAGGCGTCCCTTAGCACTCTCACGACTAGTATTGGGAACGTTATGATCTGAACTAGCTTCGGCTTTTGACCCGAACGTAAATACATTAAAATCGTACTCAACTTCTTCCTCAAGGATTCGGCAATCTGGTCTTTAAGAAACACCAGAAGGTGTCGAATCCCACCTCTTTTATATGTGAGTCACCCCCCCTCCCCCCCCTGGGGGGTTTATTGGTCATCTGTCAGGTAAGCTGTGATGTTATTGGCTGTAACGACGGTCAACAGTGATTAAGAGTATTTGAATTCCTCTTTTGGCTTCTGATCTTTGCAGCCAAGATTTCTTGCAGGACACGCTCAAATGCCCAAACTCCCCACACTAAAAATAAAAAGGAACAGAGAGACGCAAGTGCGAGTTTCAAACACGCAGCGTCAGGCATTACAGGCATCAGTTGAACAGCGAAACAAACGATAAAAAAGTAAAAGTGTAGTTGTCGTTCGTAGCATTCGACTCGAAGGAATAATTAAGCACTAATGACGCGATTTATACCGTTGTCCAATACCCAAGGACGAAACACCCTTAAGGACAATAAAACATTTCATCATTAGCGCCCGGAAAACAAACATCTGCTTAACTGCGTACCACAGATATTTGATATTGCTGTTAATACAAGTTTCACGTATTGTCTAATCAAACTTGAGATAAAGGTTTTGCGTACTTTTCACACCAACTTGATCGCTTGTGGCGTATACGATCATTAGGGATACGTCCTATCAGATGAAGACAACTTCTGATCTAGTCGCTTAGACATCATATGAAACCAGGCTTTAAATTGAACCTTTTTTTATTTTTGTTTATAATTAACAGTTTTTATTGAATTAAAAACAAGTTTTACAATGTTACTTAAGAATAAACATTAATTGAATGAGTCAAATTATACAATTCTACCTAAAAAAAAAAGAGTAAAAAGGATAACAATAACAACGAAAAATATATGTATAAATTACAACAACGACGATAACAATAAAGATGCCTGCTAATTTTAACAAAGCTATGTGTGTCAACTACTACAAAGTGCATTAGTTAGCTTCTCCCACTTTTGAAAATGAAAAAGTTTATTTTTCCCCCTGGCGATATGGAGCTCAATATTGAAGACACGTCTTGCCCTAGCAATAAAACCTCTAATTGAAGGTACGCTATTATGACATTTCCTACAGTAGATATAATATTTAGCTAATAACAAAATATGATTAATTAGAATATAGTCTTCTACAATATCAAATTTTCCAAATATCACATCAGACTCATTGGGACAAGACATGCTTCCAAAACTCAGAAGATATCCTGCAGGAGAAGAGTGAATGCTCGACGGATTCCGCTGCTTCTTGACAGAAAGTGCAGTTTGGCGATTCCACTACACCGATTTTCACGTTTTTCAAGTTTCACGTTTGTAAAGAGTATACAATTTAAAATTTTGTAATGAAATTCCCAGATCTTTGTGTCCAAAGTGCAATGAAAGGCCAAAATGTAAAATTGAACCTTTAAATGAGGCCTTTTCGTAGGGTGTCTAGCAGACAACGTGAGGAAATCATTTTATACTCAGCTGTCGACTTTCAGGGCTCTTAGTGAATCGATTAATTATTATTTATGGTTGACTTATTATTTCGGTTTAACTTTGTTAAGAATGGAAACAAGATACTGTAGTAGAGTCAGTTCACAATCTTATATGTATGTAGCCATTACAGAGCTGTACCACACAATGAATTGACAGTAACGACGAATTTGATGAATTCATCTACCTAGAACTATCTTAACGGGTTGAATATCTATATTGCTACGGTGGAACCTTCATTAAACAAACTACTTAACGACTGGCTGGAAGAAATAAGATATTTTATAACGAGGCTTTGTAAGATGGAAAACCTCGTTTTAACGAATTTAAGGAAAAACGACCAAAATGTTGGTTATGTAAGCAATAGACCTCGCGTTTTTATGGTTTACAGGCTGGATGTTGCAAGAACACGGAGAAGATTTGTAAATCACGAGCTGCAGGCAAGTGAGTTACGAAATATTCGAGTGTTCTCCCAACATCCCAAGTGGGTTGTCGTGCCTGTAAACCATGGAAATTTGTGATCTATTGCATTTATATAATTCAGAGAATGTGCGAAATTTCTATGAGTACTGGCGCAGTAAAGTACAGCTGTACTGTTATATCGGGGTAGATTTTACATCCGGGCTTCGGGATTGTGTATAACTTGGTACATTTTACTGTATGTTTATTATGTTTACTGTATACTATTAGTAAAAGTTGAGGTTTTGTCCACGGTTTTGTATCGACAGAGGTATAGACTTTCATCTTGTTTCTCGCCTCAGCGGTAAGGTTTTAGTAAATATGTCCGCTGGCTTTCTATGTTGTGTCAACACGACAGAACTTTCACCGCTCCGAGATTATTCAGTTCTAATAATATTGCAGTTGAATCATGGTATCGAGTAATATTTGACAATAGTTCTTCTAGGGCATGTGGCTTTGCTCAAAGTTGCCGTCTTCCATATGATTAACAAGGCATTTTATTCAGACAGCACTTGGAAAGCAAGATCTTGGACGACTGCATTACAAGCCGGTTAAAGATAGGAATGGAAGCACTGTGATTGTTGCTGTTAATTATCTAATGGTAAGTACGCATAGAGTGTTCACTCGCTCACGTGACCAGCAGCCACATTGCTTTACTGGAATTAAGTAGGGAGAGGCATTAAAAAGACAAGCTCAATTCCCAATAGGAACTTTTCCCCCTCCATTAAGCGAGTAAGACGTAAGTTTTCTCTTGGGAAAGAGAGTTTTTCCGTGGAAAAGTGTAGAAAAGTGAGTTTTGCCGTGGGAAAGTGTAGAAAATTAAGTTTTGCCGTGGCAGATATGGGCCACCGTAGGGAGGGGAACTTGATAGCCACATTTTGAGGATCTTTGTGAAAATTACGCTAAGGGGTTCAGTTAGCCTCGTACTTGCTTTGCCTCTTTAAGACGAAGCGTGTACTTGTAGCTGAAGTCCAAAGTAGCAGCTGCTAAGCATCCAGTGCAGGGCAAAACCGTCAATACTGCACTGAATTCATTGACGTTTGTGTGTCTGTCGTACTATCAAGTAATGTTTTGTTGCGGACCAAGCCACGCTTATTTGTTGCTAAATACTCCGTGTGACTGTTATTTTGGTCAGCGTGCGAGTTCCTTTCGGCCACGGATCATGTCTTTGAAGTGGTCATCCCTTGGTAAACTCCAGAAGAAGACTCAAGCAGCTCCCCTGCTGGAAAGTTTACAAGACGAGTTATTCAATGCATCAGAGATGCTTCTTTCTTCCATTCAGGTTAGTACCAGTCATCTGGTGACATTAACGGTTTAAGCCGACATATACAGAGTTGATTTATACCGCTATGTGGTGTAATGCACGCAATCCATATCCATTCATTACTGATCCGCGTTTGTCTTCCAGACACAGCAAGTTAAAGGCAATAATAATAGTATTGTTTTATTGATAAATATAATCTTTTTTCAACACTCAAAGAAACTATTTACCCTACGTTTAGTCACAATCAATTGTATAAATTTAAAAAGACTGCAGAACTAAAGAACGAGATGATTAAAAAGAGTCTAGTTAAAACATTGCACAATAGTCCATGGAAAATATAGTCAGTTCTGCGTGTAAAAAATTGAACTTAAAAGGATATAAGGATATAAAAAGAAAAAGCAAAGTAATATTACTGGCTTTGGCTAAAGTTCCCCAGAAATAGCGTTCTCAGTTCCCACGAATTGCATTTGCATGTCCTTTTTCAATATCCAAGTCAATGTCCGACATTTCTAAGTGGACTCTCCTTAGAAGCTCGCGAACCTCTTAAACAAAGTAGTGCTGATCGTAGCAGTGCAAAGGACACTCTTTCCCTCATCCATGACATGTTAGTCGCATAGTTCTCGCCCTTCTTTGTAGCAACCAGCTCAGCAAGTCTACTATGGTATCGTTTACATTCCACCGCCATTCCAGCGCCATTTCACCTGTCGCGCTGAAAACTAGTGGCGTGAATGTGGCTTGTTCTACTTCTAACTCTCGGCTAGCGTACTGGCGCTTCTTCTGTTTCGTGCTGCCTGAATATCTGGTCTGGATCCGTATCTCTATAGGAGTCTGCATTCGGGTGGCAAACTCTCACATAAAAAAAGCCGACATCTGCCTCTCCCAGAATCCCCTAGCAACTATATCCAGCCGCGCATGAGGTGCGGTGTTGGCTCCCATGTTCAACTCTTCTCCTGTGATGTCTTGCAAAACTGGTTCGATTTCAACATCATTACACGCCATGCGAAGCAGTTCCGCCTCCAGATCTCTCAGTTCATTATGGCTTTGGATGATAAATCCGCCCCGTTTGCATATCATAGCGTGATCCACATTGAAGATGTCCCCGCAAACACAAACAGAGGGCGTATCAGGAACTTCCCAGTCCTACCTGAGTTTCACAGCATCTCGGAACTCACTCTTGTTTAAATCAAAATTCATATCTCTAACTGGCAAAACAGTAACCCAACTAGAGGCACCTTTCTGAGTAGCAAGGTCCACAGCTCTCAAAGTTCTTCCAGAAATCGAGCCCCTTAACTCATCAAGTTTTTCGTTCAGGTACTGATTCTTTACTTGGCGCATTTCCCATTCCGTAGCGTGTATTTCGTTTTCGTCTGGTGGCTCATAACCCTGTGATTCTACTTGTTGGGCTAATGGACCTGAGATATTAGCTGAAGCTGCATACTCTAAGGCTGCTAGTTTACCGAGTCAGATTTACGAGGCCAATTCCTCTCATTCTCACTGGGAGTGCCAGCAGCTCACATTCAGCTTGTGTACAGGTGTGACCTGTAATGGACGGTATTAGGGCATCAGCTATTGCGCGCTCCAGAGGTGCGAGATCTATATCAGGCAGAGTTCTCAGAAAGTACGTCCAGCGGTTTTAATCCAAAAGTAAACGCTACGTAGCAAGCCTGGGGCTGCGACAGAGCAAACTCGGCCAATTTGTCACCTGCCCCACCCACTCCTCGACTTTACTGTTGACGTACTGCTCGAGGTAGAACCTGCAGCCCAGCGCTGCACCCATGTGCTTGCGTCCTTCTGTGGTGATGTTAATTGTTGTTTCTTCAAAGGTGCTCCAAGCGGTCTCCTCCTTATCAGGCTTCGTAACCAGCCAGCATTTTCCAGCATTAGGATAGCATCCTAAGTCCGGTCCTGCCGTTGTCAGCTCGTCCCACCACACCCTGATGTTCTGTAGCGATCCACACCCTGTCGCATCATCTGCAAACCAGCGTTGTTTGGCTTGACTCACTGCCTGTAGACGAAAGATGAGTGGCTGTAGACTGAGGGCATGCATGCACATTGTTAAGGGATCGCCTTGCGTAGTACCCTCCGCGGGAATGATCTCGTTACCCCTGTTATAAATGGTCGTGCTGGTGCTCGGTAGGTATTGAATGCAAATGTAGCTAATGCTGGACAAAGAACTCTGACGTTATAAAGGGCGGCGGCTCGGTTTAGTTTGTTGAAGACGTTTGACGCATTCACCAGCAGCATTGCATCGGTTTCCTCGTGCTGGAATAAGCTGTTTATTGCGTGTACTGCTGCCTCACTCCCGGATTTGTGTCCAGCACAGACCTGAAGCGAGCCACTCGACTCTAGTATATCTTGTTTCGTCACCTTTGTCACCCACTTTCCAATAATTCTTCTGATTACCTCGCTCACTCCTACTGGTCGAACTTCACCGTTACCTTTATCCAGCAGGATAAGACGACTCGCTAGAATCGGCTCAGTAGTCGCAGGATCAATGTATTCTGTGCACAATCGGCGGGTCAGAGTTGCAGTTACATTACAGTGCCGGTATCATTTTGAGTAACTTTTACAACGCGGGATCAGTCGGGACAGTACACAGTCCAATACGTAGAAAATACTGCACCGGGGATAGAGCAATCTGATAGGCTGATTCTTGTCATTGGCCCGCTGACTACCAAAGTCGCGTAATAAAATCAAGTTTTCTCGGTTGCTATCATGAATTAAAGTATACATACAGATGCAACGTTGCATTTGTCTTCTGGTGGACAGTTTTATGAAGTTCAAGTCTGTAAGTGTCTCAGTATCTTCGCATTTTAAGTCATTTCAATAAAACGAAAGATAAGACAGTCGTATAATATCCTAATTATTCAATCAGGCAGCGGTCGGGAAAATATGAAGTTTCCACAGGCCCCGGAGTTTGGCATATTCAAGTCAGGTGTTCAGTCCATGGTGGTATTTCCCTTATATTACTGATAGAATCAAGCAGTTACAAGGACACCTGAAGAAAAAGTGATAAGCTTGTCGGGGGCTGGAAGCTATGACCGTGCTATTGCACTGCAAGCCGCTTTACTAACTGACTGAGCTATCGCCAAGGCAAGCCAGCTGGGAGCTTGTCAATTGCGTGTTAGTAATAAGTATTATATCCGTGTTATTCCTCCGGGGAGGAGATTGTCCAGAGCAAATTTACAAAAAAAAGGAGTGGTTTCCTTATTAGGTACAAATGTCAGATGGACAGTAAGGTTTACTCTTAAGATCGAATTAGTTGTGGTGACGAGATGGTTGATATACAAAATCATTTGCAGCCTAGATGAACGGCTACTCGACTGTGATGAAATAGCAAAGAGAAGGTCATGGTTAAAGGGATCAACTGCTTATGTTTCTCTTTCAAATGAAACTTGTTACAATCTCCTTGATATGTATTTTTTATTTTCTTTACGTTCTTAGGAAAAAATACAATATTTTGAAAATAGTAAGAAGTGTCTTGAAAGGTAAATGATTTAAAATAAATAAAGGGGGAAGAGAGGGCACCCCCCATACATGCATTTTTCCATGGGTAATACGACTCAAGTTATTTTTAGATCCACTCCCACACTGTTCAGATCCCAAGGGGATTAAGCAACAGCCAATCATATGGCGGGAATGTGTTCTCCGAGCGTGGGCTGTCCATGCGGAACACATCCCCGCCATATGATTGGCTTAATCCCCTTGGGATCTGAACAGTGTGGGAGTCGATCTAAAAGTAACTTGAGACATATTACCTGTGGAAAGGGGCATGTATGGGGGATGCCCTCTCCCCCCCCCGCCCCTTTATTTTCTCTTGCTGACGTTGTATTTCCAATCACAGTATTCTCGCCTAACCTTACTATTAAGTTTGCACTTTTTTAATGTTACTTTCTGGCAAACCACATAAAATGTGTTTGTTGAATTATCCATCAATGCACAGACAAATTCTTTTGTACTTATAATGGCTAAAAAAGTTCCAGTTGCTGACTAAAATCCTTTTTTGCTGTACTTCAAAACATCCCCATCCCCCCCCTTTTTTTTGTACAGTGCCTGCGACATTCTGTGCAGATGCCCGGGTTGCCCAAACGAACACGAGGAAAGGCTCCAGCACTTTAGTCGCTAGAGCCATTTAATACCGCTGTGGAAAGATATGCGACATCCCTTTGTGTTCATAACTTTCCTAAGAAGATTAAGACCTGTAGTTGCATACACCTTAAGCAGAGATACCATTTCCACGACTGAAAAAACGGACGGCGATGAAGTATTACATGTCTGACTAATTATACTTAAGACCACCAAAGCGCCATCTTGTTACGTCCACAGGACACGCATGTAGGATAACAGAATAATATAATAATTTCATTGGTTTCAATAAGCAAAAAAGCGGGGGCAGATTTAGTGAGAACTATTACTAGTAATATTTAAACCTGTAGTTGTTGTTGTTGTTGTTGTTGTATGTCGTGTTGCTTATAAGCAATGGCATCTCCCAAACTAAGCGTTTGCCCATTATGTTGTTATTTGAGAGGTCAGTGTTTGTATTCCATTCAGGGGTCTTTACATTGGATATCTGAAGCTCAGAGCCTTTGTGGATGCAATTCATGTTGTGGTACAAGAAACCTGTCCCAATGTTCTTCCACACGTCAAAATACGAGACAATCCTAATGTGTCCAGGTAAAGGGACTACTGGCCATTTTCTGCTGTGTAGCTACATTCGTTGACGTGTGTTTCTTTCACAATAAGATTGAGTGTGTACTCATCCCATGCAGCGGTAACAATTTATACTGAACTGAGTTTAATCAACATCGTTGATTGCCACCAAACGCTGCTTATTTCCCTTTGGCATTTCTATTTCAGGGAGGAGTGGCAACGGCTTCAGACATTAGATTCTTTGAAGGTGGGTGCTTTGAGTTTGCACGGGGGGTGGGGTGCAGCAGTATTTGTCATGACTGTAGGGGTTGGGGTAGTGTCCAGCGTTTGTTGTAACCAGCCTACGTAGGCGAGTTATTCTTTTTGCCTTTTCACTTGTACCTTATTTATGAGAACTTAGGCTGTCTTAATCAAATCTAAACTGAATTCCTTTGGTGTTGATGTTTGCTCAAAATGTCTCTTTCCTTGACCTTTTTTTCTCGCTTTATTCAGGTCTTCTGACACTTCACGAAAAATTTTGGGAAATAGCGCGGTAATGAAAGGCAAATAGCGCGGCATTGCGCGGCAAGAGAGCTCTATTACGCGGAAATTACGCGATTTTTCTTTTATCTTATTTTACCTCGTCACATATAATTATACGACATTTTATACAGTGTATTGAGCTCCAAATAAGTCTATCTGAATTTTAATGCAAAAATGCAATGCAGTTGCTGGGGTAGTAGTAAGTATAAAGTCAAGATCATACAAGGAATATTCTCAAAATCAGTATCAGCTTCTTTATTTGTGCTCATTAACATACAGTCAATAACAGTCAAAGAGTGGAAGTTGTTTGTGTCCTTCCTTTGCAACGGGCAATGTTTTGGAGTACCTTTCAAGTGTAACATGTTTCACAGTAAATTTATGGTACATGGATGATATCGGTTGGCTTAATTTTGAGAAATATAACGTCTATTTTTGTGTTCCTAATCAAAATATGTAATAATAAACACACAATGTGTCTCACTGGACCCTGTTAACACAAGACTATACGAGCAAAATGAAAAAAAAAGCAAAATGTAATTGTTATAATTATAAAAAGTCAATATAATTCAGTACCAGATTCCCTGCACATCGAAGGCCTGGTCGCTCATTTTAAGTGTCATGGCGATCAAAAATCGAGTTCTTTGAAAATGGCGTGTTTTGAACGGTTTTGAAAGGATTTTGAGAGATAGGAATACTGCTAATATTTGTCCAGTTTTCAAATAAATTGCAAAAGAGTTTATATTTTGTCATGTTTGTGTTTTTTCATACGAATTTCACGGAATTACGCGGAAATAAGCAAATGACGCGATCGTACGCGATTTTAGGTCAATGTCACGAAATCGCGCCGTCGTGAAATGTCAGAAGCCCTGTTTATTGGTCACCCTATAATTTAGTACAAAGCAGAAACTAACAACTAATAGTGATTACTGCCCGTCATCAAAACCCATTGCCCGCCTACTGGAGGTTATTAATGTAGAGTTAAATGGGTTTCACATACCCCCTGAGGGACAGGTCAATAACATGCTCATCGGTCAGTTGGTGACCTTTTCTGCGGTAATTGAAAAAATGTTCACCTAAGTCTCTCGAGGGAGACTTTTGTTCAACAATGCAACGTGTGCAGCATTCGCATACATTGATTTCCCTTGACGGTCATGACTGAGTCCGAAAGACAATTATTTTTAACCCGAAGCAGTTTTCGGGCT
Source organism: Astreopora myriophthalma (assembly GCA_014634185.1). Classification (NCBI taxonomy): domain Eukaryota; kingdom Metazoa; phylum Cnidaria; class Anthozoa; order Scleractinia; family Acroporidae; genus Astreopora; species Astreopora myriophthalma. The sequence goes on from BLFK01000870.1 coordinate 229,783, forward strand.
CTTTAGAAGCCGCTTCTCGACAGTTGGATTTCGTTTGCGAATGGGACAGGTCAGACCCACAGCCTGGGTTCATTTATAACCTTTGAAAGTCCTGTCTCAGATTTGATTGTAACATAAGCGGAGAAAAATATTTGTTGCTTAAAAGTCCTCCCGCAGGCAATGTCATTGCACAAGCAGCTAGTATTCCTTAAGAAATTGTGGACGAGAGAAAGGGAAAAATGCGACTTAGTAAACGAAACAGTCAGCCGTTATAATTTAATTTAACATTTTCCTGTGTGTGTGTGTGTGTGTGTGTGTTTGTTTCTTCTCGACAATTTACATGCGTAATGAACGACTAAGTCGAAGGGAATATGTTCTATTGTTTTCTTATTGTCATCAGCTGTTGTTTTAACTTCGCACTCCCCTGTTGCATTCATATTCGTCGTTGTCCCTCCCCCCGAAAAGAACAGAAAACCGAGCCAATTGAGAAGTAATGTTTAATTCTTTGTTTGAATGAACATGTACTTCCGTTATTTTATCATTTTATTATTATTATTATTATTATTATTTTGGTTCCTTATTTGTTTTTAACATTTTTGTATGTCGATGGTGTGTTGATTAGCAGGAAACTCAGGAACCATCAAAAACTGCGCATGAATTCCAAGTCCTGGTGGCTAAAGCAGCTGGATCCTTGATGGCGAAGTTAGGAGTTAGTAAAGAGGTATGACTACCTTGCACGGCATAATAAGCGACACCACGAGAAAAGCACTAGCTGGCAGGTAGCTCTCATTTTATATCTCTCGTCCGGAGACACAGTTTGAGAGCCAACTGATACTTACGTTTCGGTTTGAATGGTGACTGGTGCGTATTTCAGTCACTTTGTACGGGGGACTAGACCGGGCACAACAGAGGGCTGCACAGATGTCTTTCATTTAAAAACGTAGCACTTGTTGATTTCATCGACAAGTGTATAAACAATGTCATTAGCGCAAACTTCGCGGTTCAATTGAATAGTCACCCTGACTTCCGCTGGATTTGGTCAAGCTCAGAGTTCGCTACCATGCATCTTGCACGACATTTTGAGCATAACCGGCTCTACAGCGGGAACTTGCTGCTCAGTCATACGGTTTTCAGTTATCTCCAGACAAGCTACTATAGTACAAGAAGAAGTAACCCTTAGGGTCTTCATTTGAGTGGAGTTCACTTCATTTCTGAATTGAAACTTATTTCTCAGGCTAAAACGTCTTGTACCGGATAATTACCATCTGTCTGCGACAAGGATAGTACGATTGAACAGGTCTCATCTAGATACCAATGACTAGATTTAGCCATGTCTTCAAGTTAGCCTGCGTAGCAAGCGTTTCCGTGGGGTTTGAGAGCAATGAAGATCAAGGAAAGGAAACGCTTGCTGACAAACCCCTGGATTTCGAAAACCCCGCTCGCCAGTGAAGGGAACTTGTGATTGGCTGGGCTCGAGTCACATGTTATTGACGTGTGTTGATCGAAGGTCTAAATATCCAACAATCCAACATGACGGAAGAAGGGGGGAAACGCATTCGAAGAAAGGTTAAACAAAGCAAAGCGTTAAATTTTCTCGCCGAATGGAGATTTAGTCGCGAGTTGCAACAAGAAGAAAAGTTGTCTTCACAGAAGGAGATCTACTCGCTGTGCTCCCCACAGGATTTGGGCGGAAAAGCTTGATTTTTCAAGTTTCAGCACTTACGGAAGAAGACTGTATTGTCCTTGTTATTTTGTGCACTGAAAAGTATTGTGCGAGATCCTCCCAGAAGGGTGCGATTATGGCTAAATAGAACAATAGTAAAATATGAGTTTTGACTTACGATTCTTCCGATTCTTTATATTTTTTTAGATTCTTCCAATACCGATTTTTATTCCCCAGTTCTTCCGGTTCACCGATTGTTCGATTACACCGATTTTTATTCTCCAATTGTTTACGCTCGCACTGCTCTCTCGAGGTCAAATCGAGGAGGCCACTTCAATGGGGATTTGCGGATAGGACTTCTTCCCTTGGCGAGTCTAGCAAACGTTTCTTTACTGGAGTTGAGTTGCCAATTTCACCTTGTATCGATTCCTGCACGGATGAATACAATGAACCAAGATTTCGAATCTTGTGAGCACAAGGATTACAAACACGACTTGAATACGTTTCACATTTTAACACCTCAAGTCCAACTTTCGGGCCGATTTGTGCCAAAACGTCTCCCTTGTAGTCCTTCCTTTTCGACGAATTAAAAAGAATTTCTGTAGAAATATAGCTTGTTTGGCTTAAGTTTCCAAATTCCAACTTTAACTTTGAAATTCCAATTGCGAAGCCCGCATTTGCCGCTCGGATTCATCGGAGTTTCTCCATTCCCAACCGTACGCGCGTTGCTTCCGAAATAATTGAATATTTCGTTCAACACTTGTCCCGAAAGTTCATTTCCGCTAAGGAAGGGCAACCATTTTATGACAGCCGCGTTCGTCGATCTTCTTTGCTCTCAAACCCCACGGAAACGAGTTCTACGCAGGCTAGCTGTGTCTATGCTTGATTGACCAGGCGTCTTTCTTGTTTTTAGGCGTCAAGACTTCATAGAATATATGACCGTGAAGTTGTTGAACTAGATGAGAATGTGTCCTTTATCATTGTATTCCCGCCTCCTGAGGAAGTCTGCAGCGCTCCGGGACAACTGGACTGCCTGTCGCATGAAAAAAGCTACATCTCGCTATCGGTACAGACCTTTGAAATGAGTAAGTATACAGATCACCCGATTTCTTACTGCGCCTTTCAGTTAACCCTAGACTGAGTCGAAAATCTAATTTACGTTTTCGTTTTTGTTTTTTAACAGCCGTCAATCGTATTCGTGGCGACAGTTGACAGACCGTTTAAAACAGAAACCGACAAAGTGGGTCAAGATCCACCAGTTACAAAGCATAATGTAGCGTTTGACCAAGTCCGCTAATGTGATTGACGGCAGCGAAAAAGAAAACCGTTGATTGAAATTTGAAGTTGAGAGTCCGCATGTTTTTGAAAAGCGCAATAACAGGGCTGCAGTTCCTGTTTATATTTAGCACAAAACAACTCGATTTAAGTGTATATACGATCTATCCAACGGCTTACCTTCGTTTCAGAAAACAGATAGGTTTTCCTCTTTTCAGTTAATGGTTTTGGCCAAGTCATCGATGAGTTTCACTCATTTTCACGCGGGAGGTGGGGGGGGGGTTGAGC
>BLFK01000870.1:259095-268991 GCA_014634185.1 Astreopora myriophthalma
TTGCGTCATACTCGCTTCGGTGTTAAGCGTACATATGCAGTGTACCTAAAACGTGTGCTAATTGTCGAGGCCGCCATTATGGGCTTGTAGTTTGTGCGTTGCGAGCATTAAAATTCACAAAACATAAAAAAAAAATCACACACAGAAAAAAATCGGCACTACCTAACCTGAAAAAGGAACTCATGGGGAATTAGCACCTAAAAGAAAACCATTCACTTCTAAGAGAAATATTCAAGGAGTTCCCTGTTGTCCTATCGGAAAGGAAAATCTCTCAAGGATATCCTTGTTGCAGAAGAGCTTTAAAGACTAACTCAAATACATTATCGTTTGAGGGAATTGCGAACGGCGGGAGTCGCGCAGGACTGTCAACACTTCTTATGCTTGAGGGGGGCTTTTTGAGGCCATGTTTCGTACGACACATAACTGGATAAAATATTAAATAATGCTTACAAGGTTCATTGCAGATCCACATTGTTTGTTGTTTATATCATAGTTAGTGGAGAAGACTCCTCTACCAACTATGTTTATATTGAATATTGTTGCTGTTGTTGTTCACGTTGGTTCTAATTTATGACTCAATTGCAAGCAGCTTTCTCCAGACATTTTGAAATGCAGAATTCGTGTGAACAATATTGGTTTATCTAGGGGAGGATGAAACGATCTCATCAGAGCTCCCGATCTCATCCAAATTTTCGTACCGACTGTAGTGTCGGCAGCCTCGAACCCAGGCTCTCTCTCTCTCCTTTCCTCCTTTGTCGTCGAGAAAGAGACCCCGGTTGGACCCGGTCACATGACTGTCCGCGACAAACTACTCCCTTGTCTGCGTAAACTCATTCATGTTTTGTTCATCCCAGGATTTTCAAAGTGGCCGAACTGCCAATAATTTAAAGCCGTTTTCGCTTTATATAAAAATCGAAATTTATTCGCTCCAGTTAGGGTAAAACATACAAAAACTACCTTTCAATTCAAACGCGACATTTCAAACGGGACATTTCTTCAGTCTTTTCCTAAGACAAAGCTAGAGACCAGGAGCCAATGACCTGAGACCAAGGCTCCTGTGAGAGACTGAATTCGCGGGAAAATCAGTCTGCAAATAGCTCGGTGTGTGAAAACACCGTGACACAAATATATTGAAGTTGTACGTTTTAGACAAAACACTGACCCCCAGTCCATGGACTACCCAAATGGACTACCCTTAAATGGACTATAATATTATAGTACTCATATGCGAATTTTGAAAGGAATCATGTATTCATCTGAAGTTTAACTCAAATAATCAGAAAATCAAACTCCTGCAGGTAAAATGCAAGAAGATTTTGATCAAATGAAAAAGTCTTATCTGAATCCACCGAGGAATCCATTTTGTACCAGTTATGCAACTGCAATCCTTGTGGCCAGCGGGTGCTCTGTAAGTGTAAATAAGACGTACGAAAATAAACAAGGTGCATTTAAGACAAGTATAAATAGCATCTCTTTAATGGTACGCATTTGGAATAGTGTTTTCAAAGGTTGTACATTTTAGGGGTAGTCCATTTAAGGGTAGTCCATTTGGGTAGTTTATCGGGTAGTCCATGGACTGGGGGTCAGTGTTTTGTCTGCAACCGAAGTTTTACGCAGGTACGTCACCACGTCCGTATTTTACACGCATTGCTTGCCTGTAAAGTCGTTTGGAACCCAGCTTTCGCTCAGTTGTCCTCCCTGTGCCTAATATCGTCGCCGGCGAGAAAACTCCGGCTGCTCTCGTATGTGTATTGGCAGCATCATCAAAGTTCTGTTTCAGAGCGCAGTTCCACTTTACAATGGCGAAGAAAATGGTGGGATTTAATACAGCTCAGTAGAAAGTCTCAAAAGACCCGTAGCAACCATTAACGGTGAGTCATCATTCGTAGCAGCTACTAGTTGTAAGTTCTTTTTCACCTGTTTTTGGGTCGTCATAAGCTCAGTCATGAACAGCGAGGTAGAGATAAGTAAACACGGATGGAATGGATGTCTACAACATTCATTGCAATATTTTAACCCAACTGTAAGTCTGTTCAGGGGTGACATTAATTCTCGCGTTACGTTTTAAAAGACCTGCAACTGTCTTGACAGAACGGCAAATGAAAAATCGCACCTGTAACGCCTAAGGGAACAGTTTATCACAAAGGCAAATTGCCGAAGTTTTGTTTCGGTTGAGCAATAGTTCATGACGATTAAGTATGCGAAGCCACTGTGGCGCTGCGTTAGTTTGGAGTACAAAACACTAAAATTGTACTAGCTATTTGGTTCGAGATGTCTTCTTAATAGCGCAGGTGGAATGGAGGTGTCGTAACGGTTTTGTTTGCCGAGTTATACTAAGGTTTTGGAGCCAGAATACAAGCCAGTGCAAAGCTGTGATATGAGGCTGCGCCCCTGCCCCTGATTATACATCCAATAATTTTCCTATATTGGATACATTATAGTTACTTATTAAGAAATTTAAGACTTAATTTTATTTAGGGGTGCATTCTTTTGGGAGTTCTTTTCAGAATGCAAGGTATGTTTGATTTACCTGTTCTTTTCGGACTTATTCCATTTTCATAATAAATGGAATAGCATTCTGTTGAATGTCCTTGCTATAGCAAATAAATGAAATAAACACTGGTACAGTTTATTCAGAATACGCAGAGTACAATGGGCCAGGCTGTTGGGGAGATGTTGCCGTAAATGTAGTGCACGGCTGCAGAAGTGTCAGTCTTAGTCGTTTGTTTGTCCAGACTATTCTGAGCATCATTTTTCAGGTCACCTTTCAAATAACTGTTCTGTTTTCAGAATTATTTTGTTCTTTTGTAGAACCTTATTCCAGTTATCCTGGCTGTTAATCCTTAACTGGAATAGGAATAAACAGCGCCTTTAATTAGGTCTTTTTAAAGAAGCTATACATGCCACTAGCCTGCAGAACAGGCCTTAGTTTTTTTGCAATTTCAAGCAAGTGGAAGCAAACACCTGAAATATTTCAGGAATATTGGAAGGTCAGAAAAAGAAATTGCCAGCCAAGTATGTGTGATAACAAATATCATAGCCTGAACATTGGAAAATACAGCAAACTACCAGTGGTCAGTTGATGTAAGTTGTTGAATAGAAAGTGAAATAAAATAAAGAACTGAATTCAGTAAACAAGAATTTTGGTTTTTGTGTAAACATTATAGCATGGAACAAAATTTCAAAAGAACATTCAAGTATATATATAATTTTATATGCTTGCTGATTGAGTGATTTCTGCACCACCCTAATAGACAATTTGTTTGGCCTTTGTGTTTTGATTATAATAAGTGGATGACAATACATGTAAAGCCTGTTGGTGTAGATTGAATATATAAAGTGAGGTGATGCATGTAAAGTGGAAATGTTTTCCCCTTCAAATGGTTTATTTCTAATTTGTTTTAGTGCCTCAAAAGTTGTTGACAAACTGACACCTGGTGTGATGTTGGTATGGAAGGAAAAAACAATAGCAGTGGTCACTTACTATGCAAATTTTGGCTTTTTTCTTATGTGCATGAATTGCAGGCTCCACCCATTATCACCTTCAAAGGTCTTAACCCAGAGCTCACTTGTCAGTTCATATCGGAAGCCCACATGAAGGCCTATGTGGCCTCTTGTCTATCATGAAATTGCCCTAAGTTGCATGTTTATCATGAAGTATTTCCTTCAGCTCAGCTTTTCACCCAAAATCACTCAGGTTACACTGTGCACCCTGTCTTGCTATTTCTAATGATGATGATGATGATGGCAATGACAAACAATGATAATATCCAGGCAAATGGCTTAATGTTTTTAATTATTAGCTAGCTCTTCCATTTCCATAGGGTAGGAAGGCAGTGTGTTATCGTCTTATATTAAACACATGTTCTGGTTGGTCATTCGGACGAGGCAGATTTCCAAATCATTCCCTTGTTGTCAAAAACTCTCAGGTAGCTTTTCCTTCTCCCATCCACTGACCTTTTATTTCCACTCTCTTTCCAATCCAATAATTGGGTTCCATTACCACCTATTGTCGGCTGGGCTGTCTTTACTTGGTGGGTAAAGACTTCTTAAATCACTTGCATAAAATCCATGGTTTAACAGCTCAATGCAATCTCAAAGCATATAGTACCAGTCAATTATTGTAAGTTGACAGTCTTGACTCGAAATTTGATCCTTGGTGTTTTCGAGAATCAAGAATTGAGTTTTAAGGCTTGATTTTCGAGTTTGGATTTTTGAGACTCAAATTTTGAATTTCAAGGCCACAGTATAATTTTTTGAGGGTCTGGATCAGAGGTTTCGATGAAACAATTTACTTTGCAAACAGAACAACAGGCATGGACAAAGTGCATAGCACTCTTTCTTCGAGGATACATATCCAATGATATCTTAGAGATGTCTTTGATGAATGCAACCTTGCTCTTTCTGAACCCAAACAAGACTACCACTAGGAAGTCGTGTAAGTACTCTGGCCCTTTCATTTGGTAGTCATTAATTAAGAAATCAGTGTCCTTGAAACACGGATGGGATACATGCACATGGGAGGCTGTGTACAGTTAGTGTTGCACTCTTGCCTTCTGGTTGTAATGCTTTTGTAATGCATGTGGATGATGTGGTTGTGATATTATTCTAGATGTCCTTTTGATAGATGTTGCATGGTTAGAATTGCATGCTTACCCCAAAATAAGGCTGGACTGCAAGATAGGTCTCAGTTGCCTGCAACTTCTTTGTTGCTTGAGAGTCATTGTTTGGAAGACAGGCAGGGTCCATGGATATGACAGCATCCCCTGATTTCCAGCTTTCCAACAGGAACTTTTGATTGTCTTTCCTCATTTCTCAAGTCGACTAACTTAATGCACAGGTAGCCCAAACTCACAACTCACTTATTTGAGTGCCCAGGTAACATTAGCAATTTGGAGGGTTTATAATAGGTAACATACTTTGTAAAATGCTACAAAAAATTGGCTAGATCGAAGCATAGTTTATAGTGAAGAACAGAAGTAAAATAACTTTCTTTAAGTGCTACTACAATCCAAACATCAAAATTGATCTCTTTTTACTTTGGATTTCAAAACTATGTTTCCCAAACACTCGATTGGCGAAAGTTTAAGCCTTTATTAGGAGGAGACATTTGTTTATTTTAACTCAATTTTCCTACTTGATGGCCTGCCATTACTGACTTTGAAATCCTGAGAGAGGTGGATTTAGGTGAAAATGACATCATTTACTCACTGGATTGTGTGTACATGAGTGATTTTAAGTATGCAGCATGGGCTATTTGGGCTTCAAAGCTGTCAAACTTTTGTCTTGCATACTTAATATGTTGCATTCATACACCGCAGTTATGAACTGATGAGTAAGTGACGTCATTTTCTCCTCGATCCAGCTCTCTGAGGCTCGTCAGTCAGTTTTGAATAGGGAGTAATGGTGGACCATTAATTCAAAAAAAAATAAATTGATTTATTGTTAAGGTAAACAGTTTTCTGATTGAAATTAAGCCTTAAAATTTTTCCAGTGGAGTGTTATGAGAACACACAGTCAAATAATTTTGGAAAAAAAAAACCCTAGATGTCATTTTTTTTATTCTAGTAGCACATTAACTGTATTGTCTCTGAGTCTGTTTAATAACAATAACAATAGACCTATTTTCCTTTTTTTTTTTGAGCAGTCCTACAGTGTACTCCTTCGTGCCCTGGAGTGGCTATTGTGGAGTGTCCATTGAATCCAAATCAAATTTATTTATTTATTTCAGGATTTGTGCACTGCACACTGCACATACATACATACATACATACATACATACATACATAGAAAATCAACAGAAATAAATAATAAATAATAATAATAATAATATAAATATATAGGACAAATTGAACTACAATTTAAGAATATAGTGAAGAACTAGGTAAAATAATTATTAAAATTTTAAAATTTAGATATAATTAAATTAAGATAAGATTAATAAAAAATTCCTCGTTCCTATTTCTTATCATGGAAGATTCCTTATTTTTAATAACTTATAGAATTAATTAAGTCCTTAATAGATCTAAGTCTTTTTTTAAAACATTCTAGGCTAGAAGACTTTTTGATCGAATCAGGAAGTGAATTCCATGCAATGGCAGCTCTATGCCTAAAAGTCAGCCTGCCAATTTCTGATTTAGGACTTGGAAATTCAATATTCATGGATTTCCTCAGGCAGTAAGATGATTGTTTTAACATTACTAGATCATTTAAAACATTGGTATTGCATCTATAGTAGGATTTATAAACTTCTACTAACAGTCTCTTAGTATAAAAAGATGATAAATTGTTCCAGCCTTTCAATTTATTTAATTGATCAGCATTCGAATTCCTTGAAAGTTTGAAAATAAGTTTAGAAGCTTGTATGTATATGAGCACGCTCAAGATCATCCATTAGTGCAGGTGAGCAGGAACCCCATACTAGTATTCTGTATAAGACACTTGGAAGTACAGTCCTAAAATAAATGGTCTGTAGAATGGATGATGGAAAGAGTTTGATTCTTCTGAGGAATGCTATTTTCTTATTAAAAGATTTTAACAGGCTTTTAGTATGTTCTTGCCAAGAAAGATTACTGTCTATAGTTACTCCTAAACATTTACATGATGATTTAAATTCAATAAATTTTTCCCCATACTTCAAAGGCAACAGTGGGCCAATGAATCTTTGTTTAGATAATAAATATGGTGGTATCATCAGCAAACATATAAAGTTCTCCTGAGGTTATAGATTCAGGAAAGTCATTAACATAGAGAGAGAACAGTTTAGGTCCTAAAATTGACCCTTGTGGTACTCCAAACTTGATAAAGCTAGTGTCTGATTTCACTTCATTAACTTGAACAAGTTGGTTGTGATTTGACAGGTAGCCTCTCATCCAAGATAGTAAATTTCCTGATATACCAACAGCTTTCAACTTTTGTAGTAAGATGGTATGGTTCACCGAGTCGAAGGCCTTCCTGAAGTCAATAAACAGAACACCCACTTTGAGATTTTTATCTAGGGCCCACTTCCAAGTGTCAGTAAGAGGAAGAAGGAGACCTTCTGTAGAATGATTTTTGCGAAAGCCCCATTGATTGTCACTAAGCAGGTCCTGAGCTTCAATGTGATTGTCTATGCTGTCACTTATGATGTCTTCAAGAATCTTTCCTGGAATACTTAAGAGAGATATGAGCCTGAAGTTACTCATATCAGTGGGTGCTCCCTTTTTTAGAACTGGCTTAACACGTGAGAGTTTCCAGTTTGTTGGAAAAACTGAATCATCTATACTTTTCTTGAAAACTGGCAGCAGGCTATGGATAGAGGATTCCCCAAGGAGTTTGAGGTCCTTGGGTGAGACTAGGTCCGTTCCAGTAGCTTTATTCGGGTTTGATGATTTTTCAATTTTTTTCTTCACTAGCTCCCAATTTAACTCTATGTCACATCTTGTAGGAGTGACTCTTGTGACATAAGAAGTTAAGGTGTTTGGATCAAGAGGTTCTAAATTCTTTGTGAGTTCTTCACTGATATTAACAATGAACTCATTAAAGTAAGAAGCTTTTTCTAGATCACTGGTTAATACATCTTTACTGTCACTTATTATGGGACCAATAGCACTATCCTTACTTTTCCTTAGAACCTTGTTGGTTAATTTCCAAAATTGCTTAGGATCTTTAGAGTTCATAAATTCCTGCTTCCGATAAGCAGCTTCCGATTGCTTTAACAACTTTTTCACTTCATTTCTCTTGGATTTATATAATTCCCATTTGACTTGATCTTGAGATGACTTGGCTTCTTTAAGTAACTTATAGCGAAGATTTATTTGCTTCCTTACGTAAGTAAGAAATCCAGGGTAAAGATTTGCATCTTATTTTAGCATTCCTAGTTGGGAGGTGATAGTTGACTATATCCTTATATAAATAGTCGCACAGGTACATGCTATCGTCTACGTCGTCAAAAATAGCAGCTATTATTGCCACGGCGCATGTTCCATATCATTCCTAAATTGTTTTATAATGTCAAGTGATTTGTAAGCTTTAGTTGTTATATACTTAGGTTTAGGATTAACTCTAGTAGTCGTAAAGACAGCAAATACTAAGTGATGATCAGAAATACCAAGGTCAATTGCGCCAGAGGTTTTCACTTTAGCTTAAGTTGACTGGTGATGATGAGGTCAATGAGAGACTTTGAAGTAAGTGTGACTCTTGACGGGCAGGACATGATGTTTTTAAGGCCAAAAGAGGAAATTATCCTTTTCAGCCTTCTTCCATATTGAGATTCAATATTACGTGATCCTTTTAACATGGCGGAATTGAAGTCACCCAAAAGGATAATATTTTTCCTTCTTAGCCAGATGTTTTCTAGCACGTTCCTGAAATGATTGAAAAATAAGGAGTCTTGAGGTGGTCTATAAATACATCCTATCAGGAAAGATTGTGATCTTATTGTTACATTTAGCCATGCCGCTTCTAAATGGGTGCAATTACCAAATAAGCAGTAAGGTTCGCTTTGAAATATAATAATACACCTCCTCCAGGACCTGAATCACGATCTCTTCTCACAAAACTGTATCCATTGATATTGATCCATTCATCTGGAATATCTTCTCTTAAATGGGTTTCCGAGATGCCCAGGATATCAAAACTAATCTAAAATATTATGAACTTCTGGTAGCTTATTTAGTAAACCATTGATGTTAAGATGAGCAATTTTCAAGTTCCTGTCACCAAGTTGTTGATTCAAGACAAAGAAAGGATCATCTCCTTGCTCCGAGACATGAGCGAAGTCAACACCTTCCAGGTTCTCTTGATTATAGTCAGAGGTCTGCTGCAGTAACATACACTTCGGGCAAAGCCAGGAAAGATTTTCCAAGTTGTTCATTTGTTGGTAATCACGAGGAGTAACTGAACCACATTTTATATGGCACCATTGTAAGCAGTTATCACATTCAATGGCACGGTGGTTCAAAGCGACAGTTCTCGAGCAAATCGAGCATTTGTCCTTGGTCGTACCAGATGCTACTGTTTGAGGGCCAGGGTTAATGGCTACATCACCACTTATACTTATCCTGTTGATCTGGAAGCGAGAAGTGGCATTCGGATAGTAACTAATCGACAAGAAGAGAAATTTCTTCTTGTGACAGTTGTTGAGTTGTGTTTAGACGGGTCCTGGGACTAGCCGTTTCGCTTCGGTCCACCTAGTTTTTTCCCGGGACCCGGACAGTTGACCTAAGGCATTGATAATTCAGTTTCCCATGCTTCGGCGGTATCTTTTTTTTTTAATGTTGTTATTATGTTATGTGGTTTGTCGCCTCCTGCGTTTTCGTTAGTCATTCGGGACCTTCTGTGTAAGTATTTGTGTATTATTTTGCAAAGTTTTCATTTAGTCTTTCGTTATTTATTGTATCGTTTATTATTTTTAGTTTTTCACCATTAAATGAAACAGCATGGTTGACACTTCGTTGAGAACGCGACACTTCTTTCGCACGTGTTGTTTTACTATCGGTACTTGAGCTTGTTCAGGAACGGAAACCAATTTTGATCTTTCAGGTCCAAATAAATAAGTAGAATCTCTCCTGACGTCTTGAGAAGTATTTATCTTGAAATTAATAACGAGGTAAACAAAAATTATGGCTGTTAAGTGTCTTAAACTGGACAAAGAAGACGGAGCTAAAAATATAGTCGCCATCTTGAGCAGAACATCACGTATCCTCAATATCCTTTAAAATAATTGGAATTTGGTAGTGTTGGTGTTTGAGGAGAGGTGGAAACCATCATCATGATAGTACCTGGAGAAAAATCTCTAGGAGCGGAGTACAGACCCAGCAAGAAACACAATACACTTATGATGTCGAATCCATGAATCAAACCCAGGACACATTAGTGGGGGGCAAGTGCTTTCACCACCCTGCCAACTCTGCCCC
>BLFK01000870.1:279581-299581 GCA_014634185.1 Astreopora myriophthalma
AAATGGCCAAATTTAAGGTTGTACCATGTGTAGTGGATGTGAGCACATGATGATTTTCAATTTTCTCTCTATGCTTCTTACCCCAGTCAACGACACCAAATAGTTGCATGGTGATAACACTAACATGCACTTCTATTTTGGAATGATGCTGTTGTTGTAAAGCGTAGCTATCACTGTTTTGGTAGCATAAGCTCCCCAATAAATAAGCATGCCAATGTTCAGAGAGTATACTTGCAAAATGTAGATGTATTCTTCAACACCAGAATGCGGCATGCCAAAGTTGCTTGCAGAAACAATTAAGTATGCCTTCACCATTAAACAGCATTTAAATTACTTTTTTCTTGGTCGGATAAATTTAGTTGAGTACCTTGGATTAAACAAATATCCAATACAGCTTGTTCACTGGATATGACGGATTGATTGAAGATATTTTCATTGATACTCTGGCCATCCTCTTTCGTTCTGTTTGCACATACCCATTTTCAAATTGATCAATAAAAACTGAGTCAATACTCCAATGCAATTGTGGATAGTGAACAGCTTTGAGTAGATAGAGTCTAGAGTGCATGCGCACTAGACTCAAAATTAATTTACTCAAAGGCAGACCTATAACAATAAATTGTCTTAATACAACCTCACCTGAGAAAACAACACTGAACAAGCCAAAATAATGAGGAAACACATACAGGTATGTTCATAAACTTAACATAACCACACCAGAAAAGACAACACCTGAACAATAAAGCCGGAAGCAAAGGTATCATTTGTGTTCGTGCAGGTTGCATGTGGTAATAACATGACATTTATGTCAATCCAAACTAAAGCCAGTAAAATCACACCAAATTTAATAATCAACACATCCCAAGAAATCAACCTGGAGCCAGTAAAATGGCATAATAGAAGTGGAATGTCCCACAGGATTTCCATATCAAACAATGATGAAAACACATCTGAAACCTAACCATGGTCTGCCATAGGCATTCCATGTAAAAATCTGTACATACTGCTGGTTTAGACTGTATGTTTATCTATGACTTTTAACCTACAGAGATGAAAACTGACAGGCATACATTGTAGCACATTTGGAAACTGGCACCTTATGTTGATTGAGTGAGAAATGCCACCAAATCAGCCATGACAAACTTACAGCATATTTCTAAAAAGTCATGTTAATAAGATTTAGAACTCTTTAACACACTTGTACAACTGAGAAGTGCCAACACTCTTTCTGTTCTCTGTAATCAGGAGGTCTGCCAATTAATGCATCAAAAATGATGAAAAATTTATCACACCTGGGAAATAATAATTGTTATTTGTTGTGTTTGGATCCAGAACAATAAATTTTCACTAATTTTATCCATGTGCTAATTATAATGATTGGCTAAAGTGCACTGAACAGCAGATACACCCCATGTACATGTATACAAAGGTAGGATTTTTTATTTCTGCAGCTCTTGTGCTTTCAAACAATTTTCATCCTAGGAGCATGTGCAAGTTTAGACAAGACTAAAAAGCAACTCAACTCTTTCAACATCACTGTCACCGTCTAAATGAATTGAACTAATAAAATTAAACAAACTCAACCTACACAGTAATGTTAAGGAAAGATTGAGCTGTTTTCTGCCATAGCAAAACATCATGCTTCTGTAACAAGGACACCAGTTGCAGCTCTTAAGCTTATTTTCAAACCACACTGTGCTACGAAACGTATTCATTACCAAGGGACTGGAAAAGGAAATAACCACGAGTTATAAAACAAGAAGAGTAGTTAAAAAGGAGGCCTTGTATATTTGCAATCAATATTTGTGTAAAACATCTGTTATGGCACTGACAATAGCAGTATCTTTCTCATGGAAAACAGAAATACACTACCACACAATTTGAAAGGTATGCTCATCAGGGTGATGAAGAATCCATTAATTTGATTAAGATACCATTTGAATTTTTACTCGTGGGTTTTGAAGAGTGCAAAGATAAATACCTTTGTGTTGCCACTTTAAACACTCCTATATATCACTTAACATAGGTCGCAAATAAATTAAACAACTTTCAAACATAAACGCTAAGATGCTAGCATATTAACGCTCTTTTTGTTGCTTCAGAATCTTAAGAAATGTCAAGCAATCTTCCGCTGAGCTTTCTATCTGATAGGAAGTTTTGAGGTCGAAGAGCTTGCACATTCAACTACAACCAAGGAATTAAGAAAAAGATCACAGAGTCTTCAAAATGACACAAAGGCAATCGAATAAAAACCATGTAAAGCGAAACTTCACTACTTTTTCGAAAAGATGACAGCCGTACGTTGTAGATCTTTTCTCCCAAAAATAATGTAGCAATCTTCCTTCCACCAGCAGAAAACACTAACACAAGTTCATGACTAGCGAAAGAGGAACTACTCCACTGGGAAAACTGTTTGCCATTACAAATCAAACTGAAGAAAAGAAATTGAAAGTGATACACCGCTTGAAGTTGAATTCATTGGTATGTTTACACTTACAACAAAACAGCCGTCGATTGAATGTTCTTTATCTCAGCTACATGTGCTCAATAGAAAGAAAAATATATGTACCAAATAACTTACCGGACGGCCAACCCGTTCCAAATTGTCAAAAAAATACTTGGAAGAATCGCCCTAAAAAGAGGAATGATTACAACTGAGTCAAAACACACCTGAAAAGAATGTCAATTTCATCCTAAATTTATACCACGGTTGCTGCAAATTCAATAGGGTCGGCGGAATTTAGCGCAAATTACAACTTACTACCCGAACTTATTGACCTGAGTAAAGCAAAACGTACTGTTCCACCCATTGTGGCTTGACAATTGAGGTCTTGCGTGAAAACCAAAGAACCAAACAAGATCAAATAGGATCTTGAGATAATTAGCGGGCAAACCAAGTTCGATTTTCTTCCAAACCATCCCTAACAGAACATTCTTTATTAACACATTTGCCCAACATCTACGTTCAAAATTGTCGTCTGTCTTCAAAAAGTACACAAGGGACGTGTGCAACTCAAAAACACAGTAAATACAGCTTGAACCTTAATTATGAACCAGCATCAATAGCGAGGATTGTGTGTTATGCCTAACACTTTGTTTGCGGTAACTCGTTCAAGAAGCCGCTCTCTCCTGGCTGTGATACAGATTTATGGTCCATAGTTAAACTCCTGCAGAAGAAATCGATTCGTTAAAGTCCAAAGCATAGACTTACCAGTTGAAATTCTCTCCTTCTGTCGTAAGCATCTTGAATTCCCTTATCCCGCCAGAGCCTCTTCACACAGTCGAAGTACCGTAAGAACATATCTGTGTCGATGTGTTGTGGCGCTTGGAAGTTTAAAATAATTTCTGCATACTGCTGGTTGGATGGATTTTGCCATTCTAGTCTCAACTTCCTTCGGGCATCAGCCAGCACCTTCATCCCTTTCAGAATGTTCCCATATATAATTGGGCGAAACTCATTCAACGCATCGTTGTCGAAGTCCTTGCCATGGATGATTCTCATTTGCTTTAGGAACGTACTCTTTCCGCTCTCTCCGGCTCCTAAAAGCAAAATTTTCACCTGTCGACGGTACTGAACTTTTTCTTGAGCTATCTGTCTATCTATTTTCCTCGATCTGGCCTTCTGTTCAGCCTCCTCTTGGCTGAGGCAGCACGCATCGAACACCATAATGGCCGACCACTGGCTGCAAACTGACTGCAAATCCACACCCACTGAGGCTTGGGGCCTACGGAGAAATTGGCCTTTGATCAGAAGGCCAATAACCGGAAGAAACGCGTTGTTAACCACGGCATGAAGCCAGTTAATTATTGTTTACATGTGCTGTAGTTTCCGATAAATCTGATCTGATAAAGGAAATGATAAGTAAAATGGCAGAATCGATGTACGAACAGCTCAGGAATTCATGAAGCGGGTCCTTTAAAAATAAAACCCGCTTGATCCCCCTCCCCGAAAAACGTTCATAAAATATATAAACCAAAAATTCGGAATACATTGATGTATTCACCTTACTGTTTCAGGGCATTTACCTCAGGAAATCATAGCATAAATGTATCATAGGTATTTTCAAATGATTTTATTTGCGTAAAATTTTCTGAAAACTACAATTGACACTTTCAGCAGACGTCATAAGGACTTTAGAGGAAGTAAGTCGCTCATTAATCAATCAAATAAAATGAACAAGATAAAGATTGTTACTCAGCAGCAAACCTCTTTGGAGTGATCTCTAAACTCCCGCTTCGGTTTAATCAAAAACATCAATTATTGCATTCTTCTGACAATTTCAATGGTACTGAATGCTCTTGTGATTTTTTTAGCTCACAACAATCAACTCGAAAAACTACTGTCCGCCTGCAATTTCTTATCAGTGCAACGCCACTCGGATGTCGTGAGCGACGAAAGGCGGCTAGGTGTACACGAAGGCTAGCTATTCAGTTCAATGTATCGTAAACGTCTTTACAAGAACGTTTCTACAACTGATCTTTTGCACAGTATAAAGAGGCCATTTTTGCAAGAATGTGGCGACAGAAACCCTCGTCCATTCATTTTGGACGTGTGAATACAATCAGAATTTCTGAAATAAAACTTTCGAGTGGGTCTCTCACTGTTTAAAAAAAACCTAGATAAAATTTCTCTCCCTTTTTGGCCCTCTATCGTGGCCTCATTCCATGAGTTGACGATGTCCTTATAACCGGCTAAACATCAGGCCTCGGTTATTCAAAAGTTGGATAATGCTATCCACCGGATAAATCACTATCCAGTGAATAAGAGCTGGCAAAACCACGATCGCACTATCCACGTTTCGAACAACTGGGGCCAGAAGAATTGTCACATGGTAATCATTATTATTATCAACCACGGACGCCGGGCAAAGCCGGGCATACTCGGAAAAAAATCCGAATTCCCTTATGAACTTTCGATTACTTGTTCGGATTATCAAGGACAAAAACTCAGAAGAGTGTTACCGTGCCCGTGGATTGCAAGTGGGCTGCCCCTTGGGCAAAAAATGGGAAAATCCGGACCGCGCGGAGAACCAATCAGATTGCAGGATTCGTTACCGTTCCCTCTTGAAAAAAAAAAAATTCCATTCTTCCTGGTTGTATACGTGACTAAATAGCTATAACCAATCTCGTGTCCAAAGAGGGCGAATGGAATAATTGTTTTATTTAATTTAATTCACAACCTTTCGTTCATTTTTGTCCATGAAACTTGGCTTCCCGCGCAAAATTTTAAACTAAGTTTAAAGGTCAAACGCTGTTAGTAGAAATCCACTCACATACGTACTGTCATTCATGAATCCTGTAACCTGATTGGATCGCTACTTGCTAGCTATTAGTATAGTGATAGATAGTGAGTGCCAAAAAAGCCAGCGGCCCACGAGTCAAATAGTCAACTCGGCGCGTATCGGACCCATAGAACAGAGGTGGATCCAGGGGAGGGTTGAGGGGGTTGCAACCCACCCTCTGAGCAGCATTTGCTTGGTTTTACGTTTGATTCTTCCTAAAATAATAAAGAAAATTGTTTTTTTACGAAGTTGAATCACTTCCACCATTCGACTGCTTGTTTATACTGCTATCCTTTTTAAGGATTCATTATTATATTTGGGTTTCTGCCTGAGAAATAAAATAAACTCCAGATTTTATAGCATGCCTTCAAAACGCTTTTCAAGTCTCAGGAATGCTGGAAATGGCGTTTTAGAGGGAAAAATCGAAAACATTTGTTTTTTTTTGAGGGGGAGGGGGGGCATAACTCCGGACCCCCTTAAGAGATCGCGCTAGAGGAACGGGGCCGTCCCTTGCCTTCCACACCATTGGTGATGAACGTTGCGTCAATAGTGTAAACCACCCCACCCCCACCCCCAATCCCCAGCTTTCAGAAATTCCTGGATCCGCCCCTGTAGAAAACGAGAACGAGTAATTGTTAAATTACCGAGATCCAGGGAGCAGTGATATCAAAATATGACGTTTCGGCGACGACATGTCACCATTATCAAATGCAAATTACTACAAGCGCTGAGTAACGCAATGTACAGAAATGAAAGTAGCAAACTACACTAAAATAAAATGAGGTGTGGAAAACCGCAGAAGAATGTGAATAACTAAGTGAACAGTTTCGCTGGAATGGAGTCTGACTGAGTGTTTTAGAGTCGGTCTCTTTTTCCTAATTAGTAGCATCTCATAAATGAAGCACTCAAACTCTCCAGGCCATTTCTTTAAGATGGCAAATTGGTCATGAAGATTGGTGGGCTTTTGATTGTGGTCTCCTTTTAGGTGTTTACTGGTCACGGAGTATCTGTGCTCCTCGATGCGCTGCTCGAGGTGGCGGCTCGTGTATCGTATATAATTCGCATCGTACAGGTTTACGAGGGAGGGCTTTCCGTCGTTAAATCTTCTGAGATTTTCTTGTTTGTGAAGACTGGTTGTAGTACACGATCGATTTTCTTACCAAGGTAGCGTAGTTCTCTGCTTACGAAGTTGGCGGATTTCTGATCTTTGAAGGGCAACATGATACGTACAGCACTGTCCGCTGGCGCGATCCAGTTTTGGTTCTGGTCTTGGGAAGCGTGAAATCTGGTAAAAGTAGAATCAATTAATTTCTCCGGATATTTCAGTTTAAAAAATATCATGGTTTTTAAATTTAGATCCTTGCATTCTTGCGTGGATAAATCCGGTAAAGACGAAAGGCGGTTGGCGCTATCAAAAATAGTTCTTAACAGTGATCATTTATATCTATTGTCAACATGGCTCTGATAGTGTAGGGGGAGTCCTTTGTTGGTCTTTTTTTGTAGACACAGGTGTTAAGGCGGTTACCGGTCTTGACCATTACCATGCCTACGAACGGTAACCAGTTGTTGACCTCTGTTTCCATTGTAAACTCGATTGCTGGGTCAGCGCACCAATCAAAGTTGCAAGGAAATCAGTAGCAGCGGGAAGGTCAGGAACTCGAGCGATGGTATCGTCGACGTATCCCTTGCGGAAATCTGGAAGCTTGTTTTCATCTGCAAGTTTTTCCTCGATGGAGTGCATAAAGGCATGAAGGTGTTTGCCATCAGTGCTCCTCATGGTGAACCGTGGCAATTCCGTCTCTTTGCT
Organism: Astreopora myriophthalma; assembly: GCA_014634185.1. Lineage (NCBI taxonomy): Eukaryota > Metazoa > Cnidaria > Anthozoa > Scleractinia > Acroporidae > Astreopora > Astreopora myriophthalma. The sequence goes on from BLFK01000870.1 coordinate 286,671, forward strand.
GATACATATCGTTGTTGAATTGGAAAAGTTGATCTTTTGTTGCAATTGTGAGCAATTCGATTGGGTCACCTTCGCCGATGTTTAGGCCGTGGTGTTATTAAACCAGTTCCCATTGAAGGCTTTCTAAAATTTGAATGGTTTCAATCGTTTCTTTTAACGGCACGTTAGTGGACAGGGCCGTTACGTCGTACAACACTAAGGGCTCCTGGCTACAACCAGAAAAACATTCTCACCGATCCGTAGGTGTTGGATCTCTTCGGAAAACTGAAAAATGTCGGCGGAGATGGTACGTATCTGTTGCAGATAAAATAGGTTGCATTGCAAGACGTTTTATGGGTCTTGCGGAGGCCATACTGATGGACCAGTCTGGAGCCTTTCTTGCAGACGGAATCCGCTATTTCTTTGGGGAGGATTCAGCGAACGACCTGTTCAAGGTACTTTTTTTTTCTCAAATAACGGATGGTAGTATTTCGGGTGGCCTTTCTCTAGCTCGTCGTGGGTCTCGTGAGTCCGACTGGCGTGAATCAGTTGGTATGATCGCCTTCACATAGTAAACGAACATACCGGTAATCGGACTTGCTTCATGACAACAATGCCTTTCATGAGTTTGTTGATCGCTTTCAGAGTGTTTTAGGTGGTTTGGACCCTTTTCTTTCGATGTAATGGAGCGCGATCAAACGAAGGATCGCTGCCGGTTAGATCCTTCTTGCCATTAGGAAGTTTCCAATAAGCCCTCTCAAAAACGGCCTGGACATCACCATCATTTCTGTAGATTACGTTACTAATCTTCATGTTTTCACATCGCTACTGTTTTGCGTATCACACATACCTCCACAAAGGATAAATAGATTCGTGCGTCGCCTCAAAGCCGAAGAGAAGGCAACCAGAATTTTTGACAACGTAAAACTTAATAAACTCAGTATTTGTTCAAGAAGCAGTTCAACGACGTCTCTTCCGAAGGGATACCCATATATCCAATTCAGCTACTGTTTGTTCTAAAATGTTTTACATCTTCTGTTATTCGAAGATCCAGTGAGCCAAATGCATTCTCCAGTGAGAAATGCATTGTCCCAGGGCGAGAATTTAATAAATAGAGATAAGTAATAGTAATAGGATTGAGTGGAGTCCAATTCGGTCTGTAATTATACGAGTGATAAGAAAATCGGACAACCGCGCACCGGGAGTGCGCTTTGTTTATCACGAGTAGTTTTATCATCAATTTATCTTAAAAAGACAATTTTTATAAGTGCCTTCTGAAATACTGTAATTGTTTCAGGGGAAATTAATTATTTTTCTTTTGCAAAGCTGAGCCGGCCACTTTGAGAGTCTGTGCACTATTTCTTTGATGATTGAAATCAAGGTTTTGAATGGTTGATTTAAAATATAACTTTGAATGTGAACTGCAGCAAATTAGTGAAAAATAGGAAATCTTTTCAACCAATCACAATCGAGGAAATTGTAACTTGGCCACGTTCTTTTTTGCGTTTAATGCATCGAGACGAATTCAAGGTCCAAGAAAGCGAGCGAGGGAAAAAAAAAAGGAAAAAAAGAAAGAAAGAACGAGGTCTATATACAGCCGTCTTGACCAGACAAACCTGGTCAATAAAAGATTTATTATACGGCTATACTTCTCCCTTCTCGTTTTCCGTTCAGAAAAAAAACCCGCTAACATGCCTTCATATCACTTTGTGTTTTAATTCAATTTTTGGAGTGCTGTCCAAATTTGCCTTGCTCGTAGACGACCACACACTCGAACCATAGAGGAAAGAAGGTTTAAGGACAGCATCATAATAGAGCATTTTATGTGATCTTTTTAAAAATGGACTTGTGTGCTTGAGAAAACCAATTTTCTTTGATAACGATTTACATAAAACCTCCGTCCTTGGGGGGTATAGTTATCTTGGCAACACATACACGTCATGAATCGTCTTGAAGGAAACATTAACAATTCTGTCAACATTACCTATAATTCGTTTTGGTGACTGTATCAGACGGTGTTGGATTGTTCTTACATTTACATACGCTGCACCAAACCCTTTCGAGCCTCCTTAACGCTTTTTGTTTTTAAGTAGCATTAGGGGTCTTGACCGAGCGGGCGGTTTCTCAAATCAGGGTCAACACTTTCACGAGACTTTCTCATTGGAAGGATTGACTTTACCACACTGTATCACAGCAACGTTATAGTACCATATTGCTAAACAAGATGTGGTCATTATTTTGATGTAATAAGTTAACGCGGCAACAGGAAAGCCCTGCAAAACACCCTATATTTTGGCCTCGGTTGCTCATTTTGTTGATCATCTTTTATTGCTGGAAAGTAACCTAGGCTAAGACGAAACTGTCTGCAAAGTTTAAACAAGGAGCTATTTAAAAAAGAAATAGAGTTTCGTTTCCGGAATGGTAATTGCCTCAAGGGTGGGGCTCCCTCGATAATTGTAACATTTCGATCAAAACAATTAAATACTTGTTCATTTCTGCAATACATTGCTTCCATCTTACTTCGAAGCTACAAGTCTTCAAATACCTATTTTACCTTCAAATACCACTGCATAACACAGCGTTATATTCTTGCACCGTGCTCAGGAAAAGCTAGTAATTCAGTGTTAACCCAATGACCCAATTTATTAATTTTGTAATTTAGGCCGTGTTAGCCCCCACCCTCAACCAAGATGGCGTCATTAACCACGAAAAGGTCTGCTATTTCAATCTGAAATCAAAATATAAGTTGACTACATTTGCCCCAGCAGATAACATAAAAAACTTCGAATTTCTGACTTGATTAACCCATGATTTTCGTCAAATTATGTCTTGACAATCACATGAACAAAAAGATGCTCGTGACTTCTAAGGGCCCGATTACATGGCGAACTTCAGCTCGGGCTGCAACTCCAGCCCAGTTCTCTGAACAAGTGCATCGTTTTACAAAAAAGGCGACCACGTTGAAAGAAGCTTCGGCCATGGCTGAAATTCAGGTTTGAGGTAACCAGGCTGAAAAAACCCACGGCTAAAAAAAACCCAGGCTAAAAGGGGAACTTGGGCATCGGCATGCGCATCGATTGTGTTTTCAATCTCCCCGGGACGAGGGGAACGTGGGCTCTTTTCATTTCAAGTAAATAACGTATCCGATTCCCGGCAAATTTTGCTGTCCAAGTTTACCCGGGCTGAAATTCAACATGTGAGCGGTACAAAATTTCAGCCCGGACTGAAACTCGCCATGTAATCGGGGCCTAAAGCGTGCCTTCAAATAAATCCATAATTCTAATGAGTAATGATTAAGTAATTCATCTTTGCTGTTGACTTCCCAAAAAAGAGAATTAAGCTTTGAAATGGCAAAGAAACGACAGTTACTACTCAAGTAGTGAGTAGTACGCCAAACAAGGTACTTTGCCGTAGTATAAAAGAAGGCTACTGCGGGAACTGAAGCCGTACCGCAACGCGCGGGATGACGTCAAAGGAAATAGTGTCTCGATCAAATCCAAGAGCACCCATCCCCCCCCCCGGGGCATTTTATGCCAGTTTGGCTCCGTATGGTGGGGAATTTCATGCAAAACGAAGCCCCCCTGATAGAGCATTTCATTATCGAGAAGGGCGACAAGCTGAAGGATTACATTATTCATTCCTCAGGCAATTTGCTCGAGCGCCATTCCGCGTGGGGTTTGTTGCTGAAAAGAATGCCTTTTTTAAGAGTTTGGAGCGATGAGAAAGACTCGAAAAGCATTGACGGCACAACATTTCACGTTCAGAACTTGTGATCAAGGATAGGAGACTTCATAATATTCGAAACTGGAAAAAAGAACTAGGTTTTTCGAAAGAAGACGATGTACATATCGTTTAAACTGCAGGCGATGGAGGGGAGATGGAAGAGGCTGAGGTGAAGAGGAGCTCGATTGAGCGGTGATTTGACAGCAGGCACATCTTTTCTGAAACGGGGACAGCAGCGGGGATTTAACATGAATGTCTTCAGGAAATGCTTCGTTTCCCAAGATGGCGGCAGAAGAGAGACAGATGCGTGCGTTTTTAATTCATTCATGTCCGTTTGTCAGCATGAGCGCTCTTGGAATTGGTCGGGACATAATTCTGACCTATTGCAGGCGGAGGAGCACCTCGCCGGAGAGTAGAAAATAGAACTGTGTCGTTTTTATTAGCGCATTTGATCATTTGGTCATGGAAAATGCGCTATATAAATTCATAAATTACTATTACTATTACTGTTACTATTATTATAGACACTGGGGTGCGTTGAAAAGTTCGAGGAATAAATCCACTTATCACATATTTGAAAACGGGATTGACTATCGTTCACAGTTCGCACAAACAAATTTACACTGTGATCATTTCTATTTATAATATTAATTGGAACAACATACATTACAGAAGGATTACGACTATAAATAAATGGGGCATCATTTTTGTTTCACACAGACAAGACAAAATTTAAAAGTTATCCTAGAATACCAGGAATACAACACTTTGAGGTGAAATTGTCAGTGGGAACAACCATCCGTCTATTGTATTCGCAACGATGTGGGTGTGGAGCCTCTTGCCCTGTGGAGGGAGCTTGCTCGCAGGATACGACATTTGTAAAATAAATACTTATGCAGTTCTATCGCATAATTTACATTTGGCGCATCAAAATGGAACTGACCAGATTTCCACGAACAAAAATGGACAGATGGAGTCAATTAAGTAATACACCTCAGTCCATACGTTTGTACTTAATAAGGCTCATCTGGGTTGATATGAGCTCGTGGTCAACGGCATTATCTCGGTTGTCTTCACCTCTCCTGATATGACTACAATTCATCCTGATCTCGAACAGGTGATACGCTTGAAGACGAGGAGAACTGGTTTCTAGTGTCCAGCTCCTCCTGTAATACGTGCGCACGAGACTGCAGAACAGTGATCTGCTGTCTGAGCGACTCGATAGTATCTTCAAGCTCCTGATGAAAGAAAAGGTTAGAAAGAGAGAGCATTTAAGATAAAGTCGATTTAAAGCCAGGAATAGTGGACCTGTTCTTAACAGAGAGTGAAAACGCTAAACGTGAAACAAAGCCGACGTAAAGAGAGAAAATTCCTGATAAAAAGTTTTCGGGCCGGAAAAGTGTCTTTACTCTTCAGTCAAGCCGATCATCTCACAGTTAATCCAGTATTCAAATCTACGTTCCAGTATGACCAGTACTGTCCTTTGCCCTCGAGATTCAAAAATTCCCGCGAATATCTCTTTGGGACATCGCTGACAAAAGGGTCCAAAATGTCGTTTCGTGTTAAAATTAAAGAGCATGGACTATTGAGAGTGATGAAATTATTTTTTATGACTGGGTTTAGGCGGTTTCACTTTGCGCCGGTTATGTTACCGCCACCATGTTGGTGGACGGAAACAAAGGATGGCTCGTTTGTCCACTAGCACTTGTTTCACCGTTATTCCCTGTGTCTCTACAGAATGGTTGCAAACCACCTATGTATACTGCGTATTTTTCAGAGATAATTTCAGTAATTCGAATGTAGAAATTTCCAAAGAGAATTTAAGTGCTTATTTCAGGTTTGTGAACTCCCGATGCACTCAGAATGAACATCGTGCGCGAAAAAAGCTTAACGGGCTGTAAATGTTCTCGGGTGTTTAACAACCGCTGCATTATATGGAGATAAACAACACAGAAAATAACTGGAACAAGAGGTTACAGGTAGCCTTTACTTAGACCGACTTCCGGTTCAAAACTGCTTTCTTTTGAAAAAGGCCGTTCTCAAGCTTAAACTTGAAAAGGCCCTGAAGGGAACCCAAGTTGTTTTTTTTCATAAAACTTCAGAAATAAATGCTAAAAGGAAATTAAAAACTTATGCATACGCAGGAAATTCGCGATGTGAAAAACACAGAATGTTACCAGAAGGTTATTGATCTTTGTGAAAACGAGCTGAATTCTACTGTGAACAGAGATGATCTAGGGCGAGTGCACCGAGTGGGAAGGCCTAGAGAGGACAGTTCAAGTTCTGTAAACCCCTCGCTTCGCATCATGATTGTGAAACTCAATGGGTTGTACGCTACGAAAATGAAATACATAAAGGCTCGACGGAATCTAAGAGGGAAGAAACTCTACATCAGTACCCCACAAAGTTAAATCACGCATCCTCACTGGATGTCAGGAAGAACTGCGCTGTAGGAGTTGGAGCGTATTCTGTTGATGGCACAGTTATGGCCCGGAATTCGGCTACCAACTGAATTTCCCGAATCTCCAAGAAAGATGACCTTGTCAAACATGGTTTGCTTAATTCTGCTCCTAAAGAAGTCCCAGATGGTTGAGTCACTAATTGATCGAATGTCATTATGTATTTGTTCGATTTACGTTTAACTATTGCTTTTTCTTATTTTGCGTCTTGTTTTCTTGTTTTGTTATATTAGAATCTATTTGTTTTGTGCAGTGGAAGGTAAGCCTTTTTCCATTCATTTTATTTTTTGGTGGGGGTTATAGTCTGGAGTCGTCATACTAGTACACTATCTCCGCCTGTGGCAGAATGTGCACTCACATAGACCGAATGCATAACCGAATGGCGGCCTATTTATTATTCTTTTATATAAATGCTAACTAGACTCACTAGCCTCATTCTTGTGTAAAAATTCTTTTGAATTTTGCGCATACTGACGAGGCTTGTGAGGCTAATAAGCATAAAGATAAAAGAATAATCACTTAGCAGCCACTTAGGCATGCGCTCCATGACTTAGCTTTCTCCAGAGCGGCTTGACTAAAGGAGTTAAGATCGAGCTTTGACCAGTTGGCGATGTTGTCAAACCATCTTCTTTGTTGTGCTCCCCTGTTTCTTTTTGCAGCAACCATTCTTTCATGACACATTTTTGATAGACCTTTTTTGCTCCTCTTAATGTGGCCGTAAAGTCTCAAAAGTTTTAGCTTTGATTAGAGGGACAATTGGGGTCCAACCGGTTGTGTCTGAGAGAGTCTGTATTCTTATGTAATCCGTGAGACGTTTGTTAGACATGAATCTCATAATGTAGTTCTGAACTATGTCAGCTTTCTTGAGGAGTGTTGTTGTCCAGATTACACAGTCCATGCCATAATGCACTACAGGGACGATGTATGTGTTGTAAATTTTAGCTTTGATTTTATAGGGAATACGAGCGGAAGTTAGCAGATTTTTGTTCGCTTCGAAAGGTGCCCAGCCAAGGCCAATTCTACGTAGAACAGTTACTGAGCCATCGTTAGAGGATGAAAGTTTGTGGCCGAGGTAAACAAACTCAGACACTTGCTTGATTGAGTTTCCAGAGACTGTTATGTTGAAGGGAGCGTTATCTTTATTAGTAGCCATACACCTTGTCTTTGACACGTTTATAAACAAACCCACTTCCTCTCCATTTTTGGCGAGTGTTGACGAATTTCTGCCATCTCTATGCTCGAAACATTTACTGCAGCAATATCATCAACAGCATATCCTAGGTTGAGAAAAGATGACAACCGAAGGAAAAGCCTGAATTGCAAGTGGATTCTGTTTTATGTATAATTGAGGCGATGACGATGCAAAAGAGAAGTGCAGACAAGACGTCACCGTGTTTTACGCCTTTGGAGTCATACAGCTAGAGTAGCAATTGGGCTTTTCAATGCTTTTTGTTTTGTTCAGCACTTTAGGTACGCCTTTTTATTGCCATTTTCCCTTGTTGTTATTCTATTTGTTTTATTATCTAGTTGTGTTCTCCTGTTACTTATTTCTTGTACAGTTCATCCTAATCCAGGTCTTTTTTTTTCTAATTCTTCCACAGCCCACTGCAAGGAGTTTTAAGCTGTTATTGATAAGTTGACCGAAATTTATGTTCTGGCCAATTTATATAGCTTAGATATGTTTGCTTTTTCTGAAACTTGGTTGAATTCCTGGCCGTGCTCCTCCCTTGAGAAAAGACAAAGTCGGGAAACCTGTGGGCGGAGTTACTGTTTACGTCAGTGATCGTATTTCTGCAAAGAGACGTCAATTTTTTGAATTCTCGGATTCGTTGAAGTTATGTGGGCTCAGTGCAATGTCAATAGTTTCGATATTCTTTGAAGAGGAAAGTTCTTTTTCGAATCCTTGTAGTTGTGTTTCGATCTAATTAACCCTTCTGGTCATTGTTTCTCAACTATTGTTCTTGTCGGTGATTTCATTTATTCATTATAGCTATGGCGATACTTTGTCTCCGAGCACTGATATTGGTGTTAAGCTTTTTAATTTTTTGGAATGTTATAATTTATACCAGCTTATAGACGAGCCCACGCGTGTTACGTCGTTTGGGGAGTCAATTCAAGATTTTCTGACTCACCCGGGTTATTTCTCTCATCTGCATGGCACTCTTACTCCACCTGGGACTCTTACTCCTCCTGGGAATTGCGACCATAACTTTGTTTATGCTGTCTTGAATTATCGTAACTATAAACCCAGATCCTTTCCCAGATAAGTCTGGAATTTTAATAATGTAGATATTCTAGGTCATAACGTTAATGATGGATTATACTCTAAATTGGGATGATATCTTTCTTGGCTCATCTTCGGATGTTGATGAGGTATATGATACGTTTTTTCCATTGTTTCTTAATGTTGTTAAATCTTTTATACCACGTAAAGATGTTATCATTAGACCTCGTGACAAACCCTGGTTATCCAATGAAATCCGCCCAGCTATTGGTAAGCGTGATGGTCTATTGAAAGCGTATTCTAGGCGTAAATCTGCAAGTTCTTGGGAAAGATTTCAAAGCCTAACAGCCTATCAAGTCACCGATAAAACGTCACGTGCATGAGCTTTATCCCGATAAAACACTCCTGGTTAGTATTCTTTATATAAAGAATACAAATAAGGCATGGCTTGTTTTTCTTGTATGCTAATAATTTTCCTCTCACGGTTTGAACCATTGTTCAGACTCCAGAGGGAGACGCTTTTTGTGGAATGTTCTTGAAGCTGTTCAAAAAACTCGCAGCACGTGTTTTATCGGATCTAAAAACACTCGGCTACGCCTCGTGTTCTCGAACCCGATAAAACACTGCTGCTCGTTTCCTAAACATTACACCGTATACAAAGGAATTTAGTGACTGGGTTGATTCTAGCAGATCAATTACCATGTCAAAATAAATTCAGCTCTGATTTCTCCCAAACGGTGGGGTATTGTTAAATTTCAGTACGGAAATAAATATTCCTCTTCTATTCCTTCAATCATTGAAGGTGACAATCTCATTTCCGACACTAAGGAAAAAGCTGATATTTTTAATAATTATTTTGCTGTGACGGGTTATGTAAACCATTTACTAAACTAGTTAACACTTCACTCTCTCTTGGTCAATATCCCAGATCTTGGAAGCCTGCCAAGGTCTTGCCATTGTTCAGAAAAGATGATCATCAGTTAAAAAGTAACTATCGTCCTGTATCTCTTTTGCCGTGTTTATCTAAAATCTGGGAGAGAACGGTCTTTTTACACCTTTATGACGTCCTGGTACGATTGGGTTCTTTTATAGATTAAAAAGTAGTTTTCTTCCTGGTGACTGTACTGTAATGCAACTTGTGTACATTGTTCATATCAATTATGAAGCCCTTGAGATGGGCAATGAAATTAAAACCGTTTTTCTTGATATATCTATGGGCTTTGATGGAGTCTGTCATAGTGGTTTGTTAGCCAAATTAAGTAATCTTGGAGTTGAGGAGACCTTGTTAAACTGGTTCGCCAGTTATGTTAATTTCTGATCGAAAACAGAGGGTGGTGGTTGAAGGAGTTCAGTCTTGAAGCAGGCCGGTGTTCCACAGGGATCAGCCCTTGGTCCGCTGTTGTCTCTTATTTTCACTAATGACCCATCAGGTAGTGTTAGTTCTGTTTTTTTTTTTTTTTAATTTGCATGATTGTTTTTATTGGAACAAGTTAATTCTCCAATTTCTTGTGCCTCAAAACTCAATTAAGATCTGGCGTAATTTTTGCCGAGTATGTATTTCCACTTCAAAAGCATGCGAATTAGCTTTATTAGTAAAGTTACAAGAGTCCACAAAGCTACGACACTCGCGAACGATACAAGTTTATGTTTCACCATTTTGGTTTTGTTTCTTGAATTTCATCGGTCGACCGGGCTGAAATGTCCCATATGAACAGACAACAAAATTCGACCCGGTAACCGAGCCAGCCCGGTTACCGGGCTCATATGAAGAGGCCCTTTAAGGGATATATCTTTTGGGTTGAATTTAGCGTTAGGGACTCTTCATTTTGCCATTTTGGTCGCTATGATGCGAAAGCGAAGCTATTTTGTCAAAAAAGTTTCGTCCCGGTCACCCGGGGTGGAGTGTTCATATGGGAAAATTCTCATCCCGGTTACAGAGATCTCGGTCGCAAAAACCGAGATCTCGGTAACCGGGCCAGCCCAGCCTCTCATATGAACAGATTGAAATTTTTACGAAGGAAAGAGTGGCGAGGCGAGATCTCGGAAACCGAGCCAGCCCGGTTGACCGGGCTCATATGAAGAGGCCTTTAGAAGTAAAATGCATAAACTCGGGTTGCTGTACAAGATGTTTTATAAGGTAGCTCCTCCTTACTCGTGAAGTCTTTGTCCTCCTTTTGTCAGTGAGAGATGTAACTATATCATCTTCGTTCTGCTAACGATGTTTCTTTGCCTTTTGCTCGTAAAGAAAGACTCTTCTCAACTATTCAATTATGGAATGATCTTCCTTCTGAGGTACGCATGTCCTCTACTTTCCACACATTCAAGAATAATCTTTCCAATTTTATGAACTCTCCAATCCGCAATTATTTATTTTAAGTTGGGGACCGTTCAACGTCGCCGACGTTGAGTGTGATGAATCGGATTCACCACACTCGAATGAGGCTTCATTTGAGTGCTTTAGATCACGATATTTTAAAGATTAATTGTGCTGTTTCATCTGCGTGTAATTCTTGTAATGCTCCAACTAAAGATGCCAAACACGTCTTTTTGCGTTGCCCACGCTTTGCCGCTCTGCGCGAAACATTGTTTCCCTCCGCTGCACACTTGTTGAGCGATAGCTAGGTTTTGGCGTTTGATAAAAGAAAACTAAACTGATTGGCTGTTAAATGGTGTTCCTAATATCTTTTTCGCCTTGTTCAGTCATTTATTTCCCAATCAAACCGCTTGACTTAAATACTTTTTTTGTTGTCATTTCTACTTTTTTGTGCGTGGTGTGCATTTTTGCTTTTTTTTCTATTATTATACCATCATTATTTTTTTTTGACTGCTGTTATTTTAATTTATGTGAAAAGGGATAAGCTCTCTCAATGCTCTTGGAACAAATGCCGGTTAAAAATATTGTATACATAAAAAAAAACAAACAAAAACAAACAAACAGAATGAGAGCACTGATGAAGAGTCCGACCGCGAAAACGAGCCGGTTAAGCTATTATACAAACGACGCATCAGTACTGCGGAGCGACGCGTGCTCAACTCTTTCTGTCAAGTTAATTTTCACTGCCCAAAAAGTCGCGGGGGCGCGTTTGTTTAAGGTTCATTTTCAGCAGATTCGTTAGTTTGAAGCAATTATCATGTGCTAACATTATGGGTGTAAGGTTATCTTGTTTTGTTGTTTACGGCCGGAAAAGCAGTTTAAATGCATGATGGCCGCCGAGTCGCACTTCAGAGACGCCGAGAACGAATTATACTTGTTGTCGGAGTCGCGCTCGTTGTTAACGCTAAAATTGTCTCAAAAGAGTCAAAGGCGGAAACTTAAAAATGAGATATAAATGTTCACCAAACCTCTCTGAGGGACGCGGGCATAAGGCCTTTCATTTTTTCCTCGTATTGCAATCGTAATCTGGACACCTGCCAAAAAAAAAAAAGAAAAAAACGGATAGTTTATCATTTGTTTCAATTGTCTAAAAACTAACAAGATGTCGTCTTCATACTGTTTTCAAACTTTCTGTTTCGCCTTCAAACCAAACTGGTTCACACAATTGTCAAGTCAGTCAGTAGTAACAGCTGAGAAGAGTTTTCAGATTCTACGTACTTTTTCCTGTGAGTCGAGTTCGACTTGCTGGAGTCGTTTTTCTAAATGCCTGACCATCGTTTTCTGTGTTTGAACATCTTGCTGCAAGGACTAAAGCGAAAACAAACACAATACTGACGTGGATTATACCCAGTCCTTATTTAAGTCTGTTTTCCTTATGATCGCAGACGATCACGGATCGCAAATCACATAAAGTTCTGCGATCACATGGAAGCGCACTTCTGCGATCGTCTGCGATCATATTGAACTAAAGTTTTGCGATCTGCGATCGAAATGCATCCCATAATATTTCGAATTCCATGCACCATGATTTAACGCTTTTGAGCGACAAAGCTCGCGTATTCGCATATAGCCAACGTATACTCGTTTCGTTGTCATCATGGCTGAAATTGAACACGTTAGCGTTAGCAGCGGGTAATTTATCGAGGAATTTGCGCCGTATGACTGCGTTTACGTTCGTAACACAAAAACAAAAAGGCCAACAGTTAGGGCAAAAACGGCCAAAAGTCTACTTTCGTCTTCCACGCCCGCCAAGCTGTTTGCTCTTATTAAATCGGCGTGTGTTTCTGATATTTCCACTAACCGAAAGGTATGGTTATCGTCGTCTCTGCGATCGGTTGCGATTATATGGAAACAGCCTTTTTTCGATCGTCTGCGATTGCCTGCGATCTGCTGCGATCATATAGAAACAAGGCTTTGGTAGTACCCTGCGAGCAGCGGATTCTCTTCTCTCATTCGCTTTGGTAGCGAAACGAAAGAGAAACCACTGCGAGCAAGCGACCTGTCAACCTCGTTCCCAGGCCATCTCTCTTTTCCTCCCTGAGAGCCGGGGAACAAGGTTGGCGACCCGTTCTCTATCGAGCATGCTTGGCTGATGACACCCATCACGTAAGCAAATCACGTCACATTATCGCACACGTTATGCTCAAAATAC
>BLFK01000870.1:304581-305830 GCA_014634185.1 Astreopora myriophthalma
GTGGAGTTTCAAAAGTGGTGCCGCCTTGCACGCTCTCACAACTCCCAGCAAATATGAACTTTTCTTCCATGCCACACCGAAAACGAATGAAGCTTTGACCTGCAAGAGCTTCACGCGCTTGGTATTGGCTACATGATTCAGGCTTCCTTCAAGTCGCATTCGTCAGTGCAGTCTGGGCTCGTTGTCGAGTTACTGACCCATTTTCACTCGAGTGTGGCAATAAACATTCCCTATTTGTTGGACTAGGTGGAAAACCGCGCTAACTTTACGAGCTGTAGGTAACACCCTCTTCCAATCATGGAATTTGCAGAAGGGCCACCAGAAACAGTAAGCAGCACATTTTTTTAGTTGCACTGCACTAAAGTTTGTCGTATTAAATACCTCTTCTCGTAACTCTCTGATCTGCTGCTCCAATTCAGCAATGGTCTGCAAAGAATAGTGTTACTAGTAATACGATACAAGTAGAGATGAAGGCTGTCTACACGCGATAAGTTAGGTGTTCTCCATAAAAGCCAGATCATTCTGTAACGAACCCTTCCCTTCAGTTCTTTTAGAACAGACCGTTCGACTTGTCTTTTGTAAAGCCACAAGTACAGTAATGTCGAACGGGCCGACAGGCCCACACCGGAACTCAACCCCGCTTTATGTCTTCGTGCTGCAGACATGAAGCGGGGTTGAGCTCCGGTGTGGGCCTGTCGGCTCGTTCGAAAGAAACTGAGAGTATCTGTACCCCACCCCTCTAGGATGAAATGCTAATCCAAAATGAGCCCTTCTTTACCAGAATTAATGAGTAAATAAGTCCCTACGGTACTCGTATCATTCCAGCCAACCAGCTGAGTGGGCTTGCTTGAGGTGCATTCCAGAACAACCAGCGCACACCGGAGCCCATAACTCGGAGCGTACAACTCACATACCGGGGCGTTTTAACAGAGCGTTTTTACAGAGCGAGCTATTTTTAGAATTTTCCTTTTTCCGCGAAAAGTTCAGTTCCAGTCCGTACGCTGGCAAGGCTCCTGTGGGAGACTGAATCAAACTAAAAATGGCTCGGTCTGTGAAAACGCCGTGACCCACATATATTGGCCTCTCCGGAAAATACCATAATATTCAACAAACGGTAAGCCTGGCATTCAATGACTTTGCAAATTTGCATTTCCCTTGTTTGTGGCACGTGCAGTCCGTGCATCAGCATTGTACTTTCGATTTGCTTTAATAACATGCCCTTACCGTCCACCCAAACGATCCCACAATA
>BLFK01000870.1:305840-318771 GCA_014634185.1 Astreopora myriophthalma
GGGGATTGCAGTTGTACGCTACGGGTTATGGGCTCCTGACGCAAGGCGGTACATAGAAATTAAACAGGATCACATAATAGTCTGGGCGCCAAGGACTTTGCAGGCCACGCAAGAATTTCTCCAAAAGAAGGCGTGCCCCGAACGAATGTATTATCTTTATTTCATTCATTGTCGTACGGGCAGCAAAGTAAAGAGAATACTATCCTGTTCATACCAAATGCGCCCTTCGTAACAAAAGGATTTGTGCCAAGCCGAGGCATACCTTATAGTCTTTTGTTGATCTGATTCTCGCCTGATTTTCACCGTCTAGCATTTTCTGACGCAGTTTCTCCATTTGCATTTCCTAAATTTACGAATTTAGTTATAATAATCAGCTAACAAACTAAGTAAAAACCTTTCTGCTGTAATGTATGATTAACATTACAATCTTAAATACCTCTCGGATGCCTTTACTTTATAAGAAGAGACAATCTGGCTCGATCCGAGTCCTCGGAGAGATTTACCCCCTATATCGGTTATTCCCCAGTGAAATGAGCAATAAAAAGGATCATGCGATCTCACGGCGCACTGCCACTACCGATACCATCGTGGAGTGTTATAGCATTTACGATGGGTTTCGTTTAAACTGGTTCGTAAAAGATCTGGAAAACCGACCAGTAAGATGCTGGAATGTCAGTGGGGCACGTGAAACTCTTTTCTAAGAATGAACACAGTAATCAGTCCTTTAAAATGAGGTTCAACATAGGCGAGGCAGTAAAAAAAAAACCTGAGAAGTAAATACTGCAAGAAAATGCCAAATAGTAGTAGAACAGACTGAAGCACTAATTCAGCAAGGAAAACAACGGCATCACCTACTTTGTTACAAACTCTTTCAAGTACTACTCTGACCTTTTCTTGTTCGTGTTCTTTGAGCACGGAGTCCCTCTCAACCTGGTGAGCTCTGAGTGTCTGGGCCTTCTCCTGCTCGTGCTGTATATTTATCTGTGCAATCTAGTAAACAATAGTTTGAATAAAAGGTAACCAAGACCCTCCTTTAATTTCGAATGATCGCCAAAGGAAAACTTGACGCATCCAAAAAATGCGCTTACCGCTTTCTCATGTTTGATTTTAATATCATCCAGCTGGCGACTAAATTCCTTGGCTTGCTTTTCTCGAAGATTTTTTGAACGAGCAAGATCTTCCTCGACTTTCTCCATCTTTAGGATGTAAAAATATGAAAACAAATTCTTGTATAAATAGGCCATTTGCATGATGGCGTCATTTTACTACCAAGACCAGAATGCATTGAGTAGCTTCTATTGACAGGCAAATTTTACCAATTGTCCCGTTATTCCCTGAAGAGTGAAAAAATCTGCATAAGAAAGCATTTTTGCAAAGCATCCTGGTCTTGGTAGTAAAATGACGCCATCATGCAAATGGCCTATTGTAAATGGTTTGAACCCAGGAGTCGTATCATAACTTGATAAAGTAAGATCATCCGGGTGAGTGTAATCCTGGGAAGGATGTTGTTGGTGACACTGACTGACGTTTCGACAACCTGAGTGGATGTCATCTCAGTTCAGAGTCAGATAATCTGTGCATTGTCAGTGGATCGTATAAGTATTCTGATCATTGACCTAACTGGTCAGGAAAAAAAGTGATGCTATTGGTCGTCTGTCAGGCAAGCCGTGATGTTACTGGCTGTAAATACTGTCAACACCAATCATTGTTGACACTCACATTTCAACAACAGTACTTCTCAGGACTACGCTCACCCGGACGATCATACCTTATCAAGTTTTGTGAATTGCTATCAAAATTGTTGTTGCGTATGCAGCACGATTTCATGATTTGGGAATTATCAACGTATCTTACATAACAGAACACAAAGCCTCCAGGTCTTCATTCGTGTTAATATACCACAATGCCACTCTGTGGTGGAGCCATGGCTAAGTCCCAATCCCATCTTATTATTCATCTTATTCTATTTTCCCATTTTATATATTTAACAAAATGTCGCTTCAAAGTACCTACGAGCGATTTTCAGCACACGTATTTAGGTTCTAAATGGTCACTTCGTGATGCCACCAATCCTGTTAAGCACGTTCTTGTAAAACACTTCTATTATGTAACCAAGTACTTTCAACATGCTTTCAGTAGAAGCTGTACCTGTGCTTTCATTTCATCGAACATTCGTCCCGAGTTCCTTTCTACTTGACTTTTGAAATCCTCTAGCGCATGCTCAGCTTGTTGAGCTTGCTGCTTCTGAGCCTCAGAGAGTTTTTGAATTTGCTCCTCACGCTCCCTGAAGAAAAGGAGGGCAACAAGCCGAGGCAAAATCAGGAATCGATCAATGCATGCAGTGAGAGAGCAAACCATCCTATTGAGATTGACTGGATTTTATTAGCGTGAAGAAGATCCGAGTACCTGGCAAGCTGATAAGCGCTGATCCAAGATGAAATATCGCTAATCAGGTCGACCATTAATTTTATCCCCCAGTTGGCACGATGATCTCGAATCTAAGTATAATGTAGGGTTTAATTTAACCCAACCAGCGAGGTCGATTAACTCGTTAGTCAAGGAAAAACAAGCCTCATCGGTTTAGTAAGAGCGAGCCCCAATTTTTTACCGATTCAAATTTCGCTTAGTTGTTGAGCACATTGCTCTCCTCACACCATCAACAAAGAGTATATGCAAACAATCCACATATGTTAAATGGGCTGGTTCCACACTTCCGTTACACAAATTCATTCCAAACAGCATAACTCACTTTAAGGCTGCCTCTAACTTTCTAACACGCTTTTCAGACTCTTCCTGGCCTTGATCAAGCTCGGCTTGAATTCCGCGAATCTGGTAGAAACGAAACATGTCTTGTCAAGAAGATTCATTCTAGACTGACCATCTTTTGCTCATGAACAGGTCTGAGGAATATGACATCACTTCATGCACATGCGTCGTTTGGGACATTATTTCAGAGCCAACCTGTTTAGTCACAACTTGATCCTTGATGCAGTCAATACTAATACAAGTATTTACTCGTTATTCTAATTCATTTTAAAATGTACTCCAAATCAATTTATTAACTGTACAAACAAGTCGATTGAAGAGAAGTAAATTACTTGAAATCGTCAGTCAATTGAAGCAAACATTTGGCACAACATACACGGTACAATTGCGGTATCAAACAAATGCCCAATCAATGGTGAACAAGTTAAGATAATTTTCTTTGCAATACGAGTTTACATAGCAATGATATAACCTGAGTTACAAGCACTTAAAGCTACAATGAAGGGTGTTTTTAACAGGTTATAGCATTGCTACGATAACTTGTAATGTCGAGAAATCTCAAATTGTTCACTAATGACTGGGCTTTTGTTCAGCGTCAACTTAAAAATCGTGGTTAAAGGAGAGGTGCTGAAAAATACAGGAAACTGCTCCCAGCCACCTTTTAAGGTGAAATACTTCAAAGTATTTCCTTAACCCTAACCCTGACCGCTGCTCACTGAATCTATCTCACCCTATTCATTTTAGGAACTGGTGGTGTGTCACAGCCTCTGCATTACAGCCTCCGTCGCAGTGAGGAAAAACAAAACATGGGCACAGGGCGACCTAGCAAGCAGCCCGTTCCATTCGAAAGTGACATTTCCGAGAATGCAAACCGGTAATTTTTGTTGAATGGAAAGAGCCCTATATATTTCAATTTAACTCAAGCTAAATACCAGCAATTCTCGTCTAACAAGAGAAGACATAATCCAGCAAGTCACAAGTGATTTTGGATTCACTTCTTACTGTCCAAAGCAATCATGAAACGTAACGCAGTCTCATCTGTGCTGCTGGGCCGAAGAAAAAGGAACTGGTTTTCTTAGCTACTCAATTCTCACCTTTTTCTCGTGTAAATGTTCTAAGTTCAATTTGTCCTGTTTGTGGGAAGCTTCTAGCTCCTATTGAAATGCGAAAAACGGCTAACAATTAACAAAAAGTGCCTTGTAGAATGAAAGCTTTGCATGAACTTTCCGAAAGCATAATTAAATCATTTCAAACATCGTGAAAACTTGAAAATCGTGAAAATCTCACAGGCAACCCTTACCCTAAGCTGTCTTTGTCGCTGAAACTCGAGATCTTGCAGTGACTGTTTGAGCTGGGCTACCTGGGAATCTAGGTCTGCTATAGTATCTGTGGCCTAAAACGACAAAAGAACAGCAGTAGAGAATATATGAAATCTCATACGTTAAACTGTGGATATGAAATCAGTGTTATCATGTTAGAGTGATCAACTTAAGCAGTTGCAAAGAAGCCTGCAAAACGTCCAGTCTTGAACGGGACTCAAAACATGACCGTGCAATTGCGCTGCACACTGCTCTACCAACTGAGCTTTCAAGCCGACTGAGAGCTGGCCAATTGCGGGTTATCCGATGAATTCACCCCCCTTCGGGATGTAATACGCACCCGCAATTGACCAGCTCCCAGTTGGCTTGATGGCTCAGTTGGTAGAGCGGTGTCCTTGTTCAAGTGCCAGAAGTTCACACCTAAACTCTTTCCATGAACACTCTCGGTTATTTGTTTACTGTCATTTACTTTGCGCAATAATTCTAGCCAGTACGAGTTTAGTCTGAAGAATATTCTATGTAAACGAATTCTTCCTACGGTAATCAAACACCTTAGCAATGGCCGCTGCATGTTGCTGTTTCATGCCATCAAAGCTGGCGTCTGTCTTCTTGTTTAATTGTTTCACTATTGTCTTGTGCTCATTGATGGCTTGAGAATGATCTCGTTCCATCTTGGACAGACTGAAAGAAGAGTTCACAACAGTGGAATGCAGATTTGTACGGTCCTTCATACAGTAGCTTACTAAGCAAGGATAACGGCCAAGGCTACGAGAATGTCATTTCAAAATATAATCTTGCATTATGATAATCGCCTTGCAAATATTACAACATTTTCGAAAATGGTATGGATGGCGTTCAAGTTTGGGGATAGAATGAAAAATTCATCGCCATGTGCTACATTATCCACAAACCGCTGATTTTAGTCATTTCACTTTAATAGAGAAGTTTGCGCTTAACGAGGCATCATGGTTAATCAGGCCAACATGGCGCGGAATTCTAAGGTTTGTATGGGAATTTAACACGATGAAAAGTACCCATGATGTGCAATTTTGGGAGCTTTTATCTTACAAAACAGAACATATGCGCTTAAAGGTGCGGCTAAATAAAGTTAGAGAGCGGAATAGCTATTGTAGAAATTATTTCATTAAACAAAGTTTCCACAATACATTTGCCGTAATTCGGAAGGCACAAAATTACGGAGTATATATGGAGAAAAAAACAGCAATATTTAGAATTCAAAATCATCTCAGTTATCCCTTCTCCTCCTCCTACTACTAATATTAAAGCATTTATATAGTGCCGTTTCAAATAAAAATCCAACAGCGCTCTACAAAAATTATTTACACTTATTATAACGATAGAAAATAAAATAAATAGTAGCCTAAGTACAATGATACAAAAAAAAAAACGCTTCAGAACTGGATACGTCTTACACACGAAGACGCGCTATAAAAGGAGCGGTACCTTGGGTACCTAGCCTGTGAATCAATTGTCAATTAACCGTCGACGCATACAGAGCTCTGTGAAAATTTATGCAATGAAAGGCCTTGCGAGCGTTCCGTCTGTAGTAATTTATAGGGCTGTACGGTAAATTATGTCTTCCATGCATTTACTGTACATTTAGCAACACCTAAAGTCACACTTCCCCCCACATCGGTGTTTCTTTTATTGTGACCGTTGGTCGCCATTTTGTTTTTTTAGCTCACTCGAGCTGAAACAGGGGGAGTAGCCATCCCTTTTATAGCGCGTCTTCGTGTTTAAGTTGATTCTTAACAGTGCTAAGAACGGCAGATGTTGTCAGCTCATAGGCAAGGGCATTCCATAAACATGGTGCAGTATAACAAAAAGCCTTAAAAACCTGAACCGAGTCAGTAAAATTTTAAATTTACTCCTTTCAGTTACTGGAAGCCAGTGAAGACCCTTTAAAATAGGTGCAATATCTTCATGTTTGCGTACAACCATCAAGAGACGCGCAGCAGAGTTTTCAGTACGTAATGAAGTTTCTGAATTTATCCTTGTTGAGGCTAGATAAGAGACAGTTACGATGGTCCAACTTAGAAGCTATAAATGCATGTATTAAAATTTCATAATGGCGGAAAGACATACATTTTCTAATTTTCGCGATGTGGCGTAAGCGATAAAAAGGTGATTGAAATAAGAAATGTATTCGTTTGTCCATGGACAGTACATTATTGAACCACAATCCAATATTCCTTGCTGATTTTGACGCAGATATTCCTTCCGATCCAACGAGGATAGAGTCCAGCAGAGGAGGTGGCTGATGCCAAGCATTCAGAACAAGTACTGAGCTCAGTCAAGCTTTAACCTATTAGCTGACAACCATTGGTTGATGACACGGATGCACAGCTCAGTTTGGGACTTAGTACATGCCAGTTCGCTAGTGATCAGGAGGTTAAATGATAGACAAATTTGAGTGTCATCGGCATAAAAGTGAAGCTGTATGTCATGTCTTAATAGAATCCACAAGTGGTGCAGTGTACATCGAGTATACAATAGGACCTAGTACTGAGCCGTGGGGACACCACAAAGAAGCTTACGACTTGTAGAATACTCATTTGCCACTTTGATAAACTGAGTTCGTTCCGATAGGTAAGATGACAACCGTGACAAGGCTTTTCCAGGGCTTCCAACTGAAATCGATGTTCCAGTCTGCGAAGAAATATGTCATGGTCCACCATGTTGAAGGCCACTGAGAGATTCAGTAACATAAGTATAACACATTATCATCGATAGAACATAAAATATTATTATAAATACTAGTGAGAGCAGTTTCAGTGCCATGACCCGTCTTGTATGCCGATTGAAAGATCTCATGTAGGTTATCACCATCCGAAAAAATATTGATTGAGCCGTAAACTGACTACCTTCTCAGTTGCTTTTGAAATAAATCTCTGATTTGAAATAGGTCTGAATTCGAAGTTCTTAAAGACATCGTAGTCAACTGAGTTGGCCGAACAAAATGCCAAAACAACAACAACAACAACAACAAACGCTGAACGACTATACAGAGGGATGTCAAGAAAACACCACCTAAAAACTATGCGAAATGCTACTTAAAAACGAAAAAGGTGACAAAAAACTATTTAAAGACGTAATGAGCACGGAAGTGAGAAGCGAATAAAGCAAAATGAAACGGTTATGCAATTACGTAAAAATAAGCGATAATGAACGAAAAAGATGCAAAAACTAAACAAAGAGAATCTGTCTTTTGTTCATGACGCCTTTTAATTACTGGGTCCAAAACAGCTTCCTTGAAACACGATGGTTCAGTAGCCATTTTGAAGAACAGATTGCTCGTGGTCATAATGGCAGCAAAGGCACGTGATAATACACCCGAGATTCGGTCCAGACTTTCGCAACATTGGCCTAATAAGGGATGTTAGTTCAGAAACAGAGGTTTCAGAAAACCCAGAGAGCTCAGTAGAATAGCAAGATTCTTCAGCACACAGCCCAGTTGGATTTGTCACAGATGGAAAGCTATCATGCATGAGCTGTACTTTATTACCGAAGAAATCTGCAAATCTCTCTGCATGATCATAAGCACTGTCATGAAATGGTAATTTTTTTAGGAGCCTTCAGGTTCGACATGTTCCCAATCTGATCGACGAGAACCGAACACGTTGACTGTTGCTGGTTTTCTCTATCATATTAACACAGAACGTCATTCTAGACTCCTAAATTAGCTTATCGACACAAATACACTGGTGGACGTATATTTCTCGGTTGATCGAAAGTTGAGTTCAACGCCACTACCGTTCTAGTCTCCTCCTTTTGGCTTCCTCTTGCCTGATCCGATCAGAGTACCATGGGGCAGCTGGCCTTGAGTTAATATTAACAATCAAGTGATAACTTCAAGTTGTGAACTTCAACTTGTATGTTTGGTGTATGAAGGCGAAACTCTAGAAAGGTAGATTCACGAACGGTTTATTTTGCGTTTAATTTCCATACAAACTTTGAATTTCCCGCCAATTGCATGTTTCCCTGATTACCCATGATGTCTCGTCAAGCGCAAACTCCTCTTTTAGGGAACTTACTAAAGAAAAGGTCGTCTAAAATTGAAAACATATGTATTTCAAACGTTTCCGTGATAATCCCAATTCGTTGAGCTTCTACAAACTATCCGAACTATCCGGGAATTGTGTGAATCAAACTTCACCGTTGTGCGTTCACGTTTCCCGGCATAGAACTTGAGATCTGGTCATTTAACAGTTTGGCACAGTACGGGAAAGAAATGTACCCAACTTCAAAACGCACGTACAGAGCCATTAATTTTGTCATGAAATTCTATTTTCTACTGGCGTTTTCCTTGACGTCGCCGTTGTAATATACAACGACCGGCTATGAGAACGTCATTTCAAAATACAAGTTCGCGTTATTGGTATCACTACGCAACTATTTCATGTCGTTCCGCATTTAAAGTGTGTAGTGACTGTCGGGGAATTAAACTGGTATGAGCGGGTTAGAAGCGTAGAGAGAAAACTGAAAATTCATCGTCACGTGCTAAAATCCTCCACAAAAGCTTAAGTTTGATGATTTCACATCGTTATTTAGGAGATGACGGCAAGGAAATGTACCAAAATGTAAAACGCGCGTGCAGATCCATTGTTTTTGCTCACTATTGCTTTGTGGCGTTCTCGTGGCGTTCTCGTCGCCGTCGTCGTTTCGTAAGCTCCCTATAGATCGTTTTCAAATGACGACATGGCGGCCATATTGGTGTACCTAAACAAAGAAACGGCGGCCATTTTGGTGTCCCAAAACAATCCCCGGGGAATCGAACTCCATTTTTATACAAATATTCCCTTTTGTGAAAGTGAAGAATGATCATCGCAGTGTGATCATCCCTTTTGTGTCAGTAAATCAATATGGCCGCTGGTCAAGTGAGTGAAAACTATCTATTAACATCCCTAGTCGTCGTAGCTGAAGCTCCCTTATGACCAAAATGGGGAGGCCGTCGTATAATAGCCGGGATGGGCGTAAAAATTAGTAATGGAGCCATCATTGTGACAAACAGTCAATGGGGTACATAGTGTGTTTTGTCTGTAACAAAATCACATGGAAAACTCAGACACAGGCTGTAGGTGGTTTAAGCGTTACGTCATCGCCGCCATATTGGTGGACGTAAACAGTAGACCTCTAATTAGCTACTTTTCTTCGTCCACCAGCATTTGTTCATTTCTATCATCAACAATACTTCCACAAGTGCAGAACTGAATTAACAAACAAAGAAAGTAATATGTAACAAAGTAACAACATTACGTTGCTTTAGTTTCCTGTAATTCACTAGAAAATGCTGCCGCTTGTTGTTCCAGTTCCTCCTACATAGACAGCAAAGACGAGTTAACTCATTGTATTGGTTTCCAATGGACAAATTTTAAGCGGACGTTATGGAAGCAGGGACTGTGAGTCACAGGACACTGTGAGATGTTTTGTTAGGATGTCACATTTTCCCTACACTGGATCAACTTGAGATGAACGGTTAGCATTAGATAACATCGAGGGAAATCGGGGGGGGGGAACTCATTCTCCGCCACCACTTTGAATGGCCACGCCGGAAAGACCCCGGGAACGAGGTTGCTAGCAGACATTCATTGAAGAGCCCTATATGCGCAGACTAATAAAACGTAAATAAAAGGGCAATAAAAGGTGCGCTGGAAGAATCGAAAACCAGTGCCTGCCCATATTGCCGCATAATTATTCCACGCTGTCATAGCATTTAGCAATAAGGTTGAAAAATCTCGAGTCTATCAAATTTTAATTACAGCAAAAACAAAGCGAATAGGAGCAAAGAAATTGACCACCCTACGTAACCTTTTCTCTTGCAAGCTTTGATCTGGAATTTTGTACTTCTTCTGACTCCTGAGTAAGCTGTTGAACTCTCGTCTCCAACTCCTGTATAACTAGTCTCTAATAAATGGTACAATCAGAGGAAAAACGGTGACGGTAGTTAATATCTGCCCATAAATTATCGAAACTACTGCTGTTAACCAACCTTCAATGATTCATGGCCTGTTTCTTTCAAGTTCTTACTATACAGGCTACACTAATGCGATTATGAATAACGCCTCGGTAACGTTCACTCCGGTCATTCTCGGGGTGAGTGGGTTCGGTGTAAGTTCACGTTAGCAGACTCTTATTCCTTTAGGTGCCAAAACAGTTTCCAAGGTCACGACCAACGCTCGTACTTCCGCGTAAATACGTGTTGGATAATTTATTTGTGTTCAACGACAGTACTTATCTCCGTTTGCGACCACTTTTCAAACCGCTCCCTACCAGTATTAGAGCGATCTGATTTTGGAGGGATACATTGTATATAATAGAAAATTTTCTTGAACAATTACGTTAATGCCCTCTTTTGATCTCTAGGAAAATCTCCTAATCACCAAATCTCACAATAAATGATGCGGTAATTTTAGGGTCCCCATGAGAAATGCTAAAGGAACTGAAATAACCACCAAGGAATACAGATGTAGGGAAGTAAGACAAGCAAACTCTCTTCCTCCTACATAGTTCCTTGCCTGGCAGAATACGTTCCAAGCATAGTTAGTCTATGTTCCAAGCAAAGGCGTTTTTGAGCAACATGCGTCAACCGGAAATGGCGGTTACGCCTCACTTCCGGTAGATGTACGTCGCGAAAAAACGCCTTTGCTTAAGCTCCCTATTATAACAGCCGCCAAACTTACAGTAGTAGC
The DNA here is from genome assembly GCA_014634185.1 of Astreopora myriophthalma. Classification (NCBI taxonomy): domain Eukaryota; kingdom Metazoa; phylum Cnidaria; class Anthozoa; order Scleractinia; family Acroporidae; genus Astreopora; species Astreopora myriophthalma. Next base: position 316,636 of record BLFK01000870.1, read on the forward strand.
ATTCTGCTGGTTGTATTCAGTCTCCATTTTTTGAAGTCTCTCATTTGTTTCATCCAGTAATTCTTGAATATTTTGAGTGTGTTGTTTCTGCATCTCAAACTTCTCTTGCTCAAATTCTGCTATCTTGTCATTCAACTAGAGAAACAGTGTCAGGAAATAATCCTATTACATGTTGTGTAACACGACTGGAGAATCAGTTCCGCAGTTATATGACCACAGAATGAAACCAATTTGCAACATGTCTGCAAAAGGTAGTAAGGTAGTTTTTCTTAAAGAAACAAAAGAATCGTTTGCCAAATGGTGCTTTCTTCAACACGCTATTCCCCCCTGAAAATTCACACGGGAAAATCCAACCCTGAATGCTATTATTTCATAGCATCATTAAAACCAAGTGAGGGAAGGGGCAGCTGGTTAGGAGACAGGGTGGGGCAAGGGTTTGCATTACCTGTATTTCACTGGTACTCATTAATACTCTTGGGTGAAAGTGAAGCGAAGAGCAAGTTTCTTGTCCAAGAAAATAACATGAAAGCAGAGCTACCCTTCAGATAAAAAGTCTGACAGACCCCCACGCACTGGCTGTCAGTATTTATGATAGACCTCGATTATAAACATAAAAAGGAACTAAGATTCCATTTCAAAATTATCAGTCACAGACTAACTGTAAGTATCACAATGGGATTAATGAAGACAGTAGGACTACCCGGGAAAATAAAAATGGTTTTAGATAGGGGAATCCGAGTGTGGCATCAAATGTCATAATTTCAGTACTTCCAAAAAAGTGGCGCACGAGGCGATAGCCGAGTGTGTCACTGATGTCTATTTGTTTTATATAATAAAGAATTAAACTTCGTACGCGTAAAAGCGAAAAACTCTGTAATAATGACGTCAATCGTGCATCTGTCCTGTAATAGATATAGGCAAGAACCAATCAAAATGCGAGAATAACTTGGGTTATTATATAATTCTTTTTTGAGCATGCCCGAGTCATCATCAATAAAATACATCACTTTATTTACTTCCTACTGTCACTCAGGCTAAATGGTCAGTGAACTTAGTATGGTGCAGTCCGAAATCCTCCACTACCACCCCCCTGCTGAGTATGATCCACGATTGGACAATTGTAACTGATGGTCATGGATCTACTGTCAGGTCGATCCTTTTCGATTATCGAAAAGCGTTTGATCTTATCAACCATCGCATTCTTGTTACTATCAATTGGATTATTGATTTCCTCAGTAATCGCTTCCAAAGAACCAAACTAGCTGATGGTTGTTACTCTGAATGGGGCTCAGTTCCATCAGGAGTTCCTCAGGGGACTAAATTAGGGCCTTGGCTGTTCATTACAATGATCAACGACCTAGTACTCAGCGACGCCTTTGTTCGGAAGTATGTGGATGATACGACAACATCAGAGGTTGTTCTAAAAGGTGAAACCAGCGGTGCACAAATTATTACTGATACTAGGTTACTAGGCGTAACCATCTCAAGTGACTTATCGTGGAACGAACATATAAATGAAGTAATATAGAAAGCATCAAAAAGGTTATATTTTTTGGTTCTATTAAAAAGGGCCAAGGTACCCTGTGAAGATCTGAGGCTGTTCTACACTACCTGTACATGCCTAAGATCCGTATTGGACTATGCAGTACCTGTGTTCTACTATTCGCTACCAAAGCATTTAACGCATGAACTGGAACGTATTCAGAAGACTGGGGGCGTTAGCAATTATGTGTCCCGGTGTTAATTACAACGAAGCACTTACTCGCATGGATTTAGACTCCTTAAATGAACATCATCGTAACTTATGCAATGCCCTTTTCAATGACATTCTTAATTACAAGAGTCACAGACTACGTTATTTACTTCCATCTTTACTTAAAGCCACCAGGTACACTTTAAGACACACAAGAACCTTTGATGTCCCTTAAGTGAAAACCAATCGAGCTAGGAACACTTTTATTATATCGCCAAGTTTTAACTTCGATACTATTAGTCAATTATTTTTTTATATCTCGCAGTCTTGCTTGTATATAACTATTTAAATTTGTGTACATATCCATATTTTGATATTATTATTTTATTTTGTATTTAATAAGCAATTCAGCCATATGGTTGCCATGTATTATTAACAAAGCA
>BLFK01000870.1:323022-325522 GCA_014634185.1 Astreopora myriophthalma
AGCAAACAAATGATCCTACAATATGGCACATGCACTTATGTAACATCTTCCTTGTGTGGAGGATTGTGGCAGCCCAAAATGTGTGCTTGGTGGTCAGGTATTCTGAATTCTCAACAGTACAGTATAAACACATGGCTCACTTGAGACGGAGATACTTGAATGATGCCATAAACTGTGCTAGAGCCAGGCTCCCTTGACTGACTTTACAGCAATGTAATGATTCAAATTTTAATGCACCTTTTCTCAACTTAAATAATTCATAAAAATGGACATTAATGATTGACTAAAACCAAACAATTTTGTGAAATTATTTAGTGCATTATCAAAGATACTTTGAAAATAACTTATAAGTACCTACTAAGGAAGATATGGGAAGGTATCAATGATTTGATATACAGGAAGAGCCAGAAACAGAAATGAATCCATAAATTAAAGGACCCAGAATTTAATGATACAACAAGCAATGCTGCTGGAATAAACAACTTTCTTCACAAAGTTTTTTCCTTGGTAGGACACAAGTTAGCATGCCAATTACCCTCTTCACCATGCCATTTTAATGACTACTATAATCATACCACAAGCTATTTTCTTTGAGCCAGTGACTCCAGCTGAGGGTGAGTTTGAAATAATATCAATTCCTAATAAGGCCCATGGCTTATTATCCTTGTCCATCAGTCTTTAATAAAAGCCGCTAGAGTGTCATTACCAGCCCTTTGGCAGAAATCCTAAATATTTCTATTCATATGGGGAAACAGTAAAATCAGATGATGAGACTGGCTCAAGTAATTATTGACCATTTTCGCTCCTTAACCTAACTACCTGGGAGGCCTGTGTGCAGCAAATGCAGGCTGTTTGTTTCTCTATATCTTCAAATTGTAATGTTTTGTATTGTTGGCTAGTTTCTGCAATGCCTGGAAAGTGTAACATTATAGAAAATATAACTTCATATTTCCTTGGTCACTTTGCTATTTAATTTTGACCAATTAGAATAGAAGCACACCCTGTTCACACTACGTCATCCATACATGTATGTCAATGTGATTGCTCTTTTAATACTCTTCTACACATTCCTTTGCCTTCTCTTTGTTCGTTTCCTGAAAAGCAGAAGCTGAAGTAGAAAACTCCCCGAAATCAACTGTAGACTTCTTCAAAGTACGTTGACTCTCGACTCCAGCATTTTATAACTCGCTTTATTCTGATTCCTTAATCGGCGGACCAAATCTATCACTCAAGCGGTTAAAACTAAAACACGAAGAAACACAAAGCGTTACAAAACGGACTACCGCAAAACAGAAACTCGACGGAAACACAACACTTACATTTGTTTGTTGCTGGTGGATTGACGTACAAATTCAGTGCTAGGAACAAGTACTTTAAATTATTCAGCTCAGTGAAAGCAACTTTAAACAAGTGCAACTACGGCGAAAACTGCTCCGAGAGCGAAAACGAAAGAAGGGCAAAAACTTAATAGTGACTACATTGAGACCTTAAATACTAAAGAAAACAAATCAACTAAACACGAAATTCCTGACTAACACATAAGAAGAATACGACACTAATGATTAGGTGTTTAGATCTTAACATCAACAAAGAGAGACTCGGAAAGTAGACGGACGGCAAGGAATGCAACATTACATGTACAAGAAGTTCACTTGATGTTTGCAAAATAAAATAGAGATTTCCGTCTTTAAAAAGAAGCTGATGTATCACCTATAGTACAAAGCCTCATAATGCAGGCCACTGTAACACAACACCTCATGATCAGTACAACAAAGGTCATGTAACATCTGCCACTTCCTTATTTTGAACTGTTGTCACCTAATTTGCCTTATGGCATCATTACTGACATACATGTAATACAAGCAATGCTGTTTGTAATGCTGTACTGAATGTTGACATTCAGCATTTTTATTTAAGTTTATTTGTCTTTATAAAGGCTCACTGTCAGCAGCTGGCATTCCTCAATCAACACAACCAGTATGAACGCTTGCAAGGATCTTGCTTACAAAGAATCTTAGAGAAACCAATGTACAAACAGCTCAAATCATATGTCCACAAAAGTGAAATTCCCAATACCTCACAGTATGGTTTTCAGGAAGGACTGACTGGAGTGACTGACCATTCGACAATGGACATATATAAAAAACTAAATATTATAATATAAGCCGAGAAATTTCGGAGATTTGATTGGTTGATAGTATCGCCATTTCCGTGTAATAGTGGTACTACAGCAAAAATTTCTCGGCTTCCATTATAAACAAATAATAGCATGACTTGTACGTGGTATTTGGCAATAATACCGCCTCGTGATATTTCAAAATTCTCCAAATACCACTCGCCGCTTCGCGGCTCGTGGTATTTTGGACAATTTTGAAATATCACTTGCGGTATTATTGCCAAATACCACTACAGGTCATGCTATTACCTATACTTATACTATTCAGAATAATATGGACAACAAATTGTTTTCTTGTGGAATTCTTGTTGATCTGAAGACAAC
>BLFK01000870.1:333022-336782 GCA_014634185.1 Astreopora myriophthalma
AGGTTTATACAACTTACCGGATATTTTTATCAATGAGAACAACCCACCTTCTACTGCAATGAACAAAGAATTTCTCACCCAAACCATGTGTGGTAACACAAACATAATAGACCGCAATGATAACTGGAATCTATTACTATATAGAGAAGCTTACCACATCAAGCATTCAACACCATTTTTGAACACTGGTTTGAAAGCCAGTAGGGAACTTTGCTTATTCTCTGGACAGTTTCGCCTTTGTTTTTATTTTCATGTGCTAATGCTGTTGTACCATCTTGCAGTATTTAAATTTCTGCTACCTGTATGTCATCTCAGTCTGAAGATGATATAGAATTACATCGAAATATTACAAGTATACGAGAACGATTCCTTAAATTTGTTGCCTGTATCATAGACACAATGCAATTACTCGGTGTCACATTTATTCTATAGTCTTATTTATGCTTTGAGTACCTCATTTTGAGCAACTCATTAGAACATGGACTAGGCTAGATCATCCATATTGAAGGTGTTACTCCTAGAAGCCATGACCTGCAGACTCACCCCTTGAGCCTTGGCAAAACACACCATGCCACTCAAGGCCCTACTACAGACACACCATCCTCTCCACAAATTCTCCTGTGATGACCTATGGGGGGTTGGTATGTCAAAAGACAGGTGACTGGTTTTATCATTTTGCCCCATTGAAAGTGAACCTGCCACACCCTAGAAACTCCTTCTCAACGATGTTGATGACTTGTTGGTGGAACATTGCGCAGTGAGCTGATCCACTGTGGAGTACCAGGGAGGCATCTATGAACAGGATCTCCTGGAATGATTGGGCAATCTCTGCATCAACCTTGAAGGCTTTGACTGCCCCAAGTCCGATGCCATGATGCAATTGACCACTGTGGCCTCTTGTGGGCATCATGAGGATGCTACCAGTCACCACTCATTAAAAAAAAACAGCTTACATAAACATCACCTTGAACAAAAACAGTATCTACCTTCATTCCTGTATAGATACACCAAAAGTCTGATTGATTTTTTAAGTGATTTATTGAGTATTTGTTTTGCTACATTGAGTATCCAAGACTTGTGAGTTCATCATTGGTTTCTGGCCCCCAATCAGGTTACAATCGATCATCACATGTACAAAAATATGATGTGCCACACAAAGGATTATCTTCATTGTTACATCTTTCCCCTCATAGAGTCTGTGACACACACCCATCAGAATCTCAACAGTAATGATAAAAAAACTATGAATATTGAGTTCTGCAGTCCCATGACATAGTCCCTTTGCCAAACTGGGCAAAACTCTAGGCTTTCACGAATACTGCTAATTCTGCAGAGCTCAACTGAAGGCCATTGTCTGACACTACTTCACCGCGTATGCTGAATCTGGCAAAGAATCTCCTTCAAAGCTTTCATGACCACTTTTGTGGCTACCGTGGTGAGGCAGCTGACTTCCATGTAGCTACAAAAGTAGTCTGTGACTAGCAGTGTATACCCGTTCAGCTCGAAAAGGTCCACTACTACTTGAAACACTGGGTCACCTGCAGATGCACGTTTGATCTGATGCTATCTTATGTCACTGACTGGGAGGGATGCCCTGTGGTCAATCATCTCGAGCTCATGTATGACATGTCTCCACTTCAGATAGATGAGCCCTGCTGAGTGTATTGGCTAGGAACATCTGTGTCCCCTTCTTGTACTTGAAATGCAGGTTGAACTTCTGCAGGCACAGCAACATTCTCTGGAGGTGCTGAGGGGTGTCATGAAGAGGCTTTGAACAATGGCCTCAAGTGGCTTTTGACCTGTCCCCACATGGACAGCATCAATACTAAAAATATACACTTTGAATCTTTCACAGACGAAGGTAATGACAATTAACTCTCAATTTGGGCACATCTGGACTTGGCTGGTGTCAAAGCTTGTGAGGCATAAGCCACAGGCTGGCCCTTCTATAGTAGGGCCACACCCAAGCCCTGTTGTGATGCATAACACTGACGAGTGACCTCATCTTCCAGTTTGTAACAACAGAGAACCAGTGTACCAGTTACTGCAGCCTTGATTTGTTTCAGGGCAGCATGCGGACTGTTGCCCCAACACCACTCAATGTTTCATTGGGTGAGGTCTTTTAAAGGCTTGGTCATGTCCAACAGGTGCGGTAGAAACTTCTTAAGTTACTGGATCATCCCAAGTAACCTCTGGACACCTGTCTTGTCTCTTGGAGCAGGCATCTCAAGTACTGCCTTGACCTTGGCTGGGTCGACCCTTAGTCCATCCCCAGAAGCCACGAATGTGATGAAGGCCACTTCTGTCTGCCTCAGAGTCAGTTTCTCAGTGTCGAGCTTTAGACCACATTCTTTACAGCGCTGTAGGAAGACAAGAAGTTTCTGGTCGTGGTCATGTGCTGCTTCATTGAGTGTGCTGCCATGGCCTACAAGCACAAAGTCATCAGCGACTACTTCAACTTGTGCTAACTCCTCAATAACTTCATGCATCATGCACTGGAATATCTCTGGGGCTGACTTGATTCCAAAAGGCATCCTTTTCCAATGGTACTTCCCAAACAGGGTATTGAAGGCAGTCAAAAGCGAAGATTTCTCATCTAAGGTCACATGCCAGAACCCATTTTGGCCAGTTACCACAGGATTTTGTTTCCTCATGCTTGCTGCCTTTGTGTCTATGTGGTTGAGTGACTCTTGATTGCTGTGAATTTTTGCTGAGGGTAACTGCGCTTACTGCGTCTCCAACCTCTTTCATTTGAGCTGCGGTACTTTCTGCTGCCCGGTAAAGTTCATCTGCTTTCTGCAAGGCTAGCTGGGATTTACGCAAAAGCCTCTTGTGCAACTTTGTGGTGACAAATTCCAAATACCAGCTTGTCAGGAAATATTTCATCAAGTGTAGCACTTGCGAACTCACAGCCTTCTGCTAGCTTCCTCAGTGCTTTACAATACTGGTCACAAGATTCTCCAGCTTCTTGCACCCTTTTGTTGAAATGATACCGTTCAAAAGGAATATTCTTACGAGGCTCACAATATTCTGCAAATTTGTCCAGGACCGGCTTGATTTTCTTGGCATCACCTTCTACTTTCCATGAAAACATTGAGTATACGTCTTGAGATTCTTCTCCGATGGTAGTAAGGTAAGTACCAACTTGAACAGCTTCCAAAATGAATTTTTTGAAGCGGTAAAATACTTTCAGAAAAATAAAGCACCAGGGAATGATGGGTTGACTGTAGAGTCTTAATACAGTGACCTTTGGCATCTTTCAGAGAATTGTTCTATTCCTGACTTAAATTTTGCTCATGCACAGGGACAACTGCCAAGTTCACAAAAACAAGCTTTGATTACAGTGTTGAAGAAAAAAGACAAACTTCATTGATAAACGACCCATTTCATTGACAAATGTGGATGTAAAGATTGCATCAAAGGCAATTGCAAGAAGACTAGAGTTGATTTTACCCAAGCTGATACAGCTCTACATTTCACTCAAAACGGGTTTATCAAAGGGAGATCGATCCTAGACAGAGTTCAAATGATCAAAGATGTGCTTGAGTTTTCTAAAGTGACAGAGGGTTCAGGATTGCTCTCAGCAATAGACTTTGAAAAAACATTCAACTCTTTAAGCCATTCTTTTCTCTTTTAATAGAGTGTTGGAAAAATTCAATTTCAGAAGATATTTATTGCAATGGATCAGGACCATCTATTCTAATGTATCAAGCAGTGTCTTATGTAATGGTTTTAGTACTAATCAATTCAATATTAGATG
>BLFK01000870.1:348918-371723 GCA_014634185.1 Astreopora myriophthalma
TTTTTTTTTGCAAAAAAGTCACTACCAGTAAATACCTTCTGAACAGCAACGTCATGCTGCTGCTGAAGTTTCAGCTTATCTTCGTGATATTTTGCTTCAACCATTTTTGTTCTCAGCTCAATCTAGGGGAGGATAAAGATGTTGTAAGGAACATATGAATCTAGATACCTTCATGCATTACATGAATGAACATAGCATTGCACCAAAATACCTTTAGCGAAATGCAAAAAAACCTTGGATTTCTTAATTTACAAAATGCTTTACTTAAGGGAAAGACACCTTCCCTTGACATCCAATCAAGTTCAATAACTATACTGAGAAACATTTCTCACAATTACAACACAAATTCCATTGTGTATGTTATAATTTAGTTTTCCATAATATTGAAGAAACTGCAGCAGCAAAATGGATGAAACCAAGCGTGGTTTACAAATAAAGTTTAGGTCTATCTAGAGCTGATCAGATGAAATCTCACAATGCCCTGCAAGAACAGTTTGGCACTAGCCTCGGAGTTTCGTGAGAAAGACAAAAATGTCTTTGTTTCCTGCAAAATGAAGATGAACCCATAGCTTCCTGGGATGTGCAATCAAGCTTCACAAAGTAACACAATGTAACTATCAATTTCCTTCCTTTTCTTCACTTTTTTGTTTGTATATATTTACATTTTTTCTATGTGGCAAATTAAAAAAGAAAGAAAGAAAGAAAGAGAGAGAGAGCGAGAGAGAGAGAGAGAGAGAGAGAGAGAGAGAGAGAGAGAGAGAGAAGGAAAGAAAGAAAGAAGGAAAGAAGGAAAGAAGGAAAGAAGGAAAGAAGGAAAGAAGGAAAGAAGGAAAGAAGGAAAGAAGGAAAGAAGTTGTAGAAGTTGCTAAAAGCTTTGAGGTTGATGAAAACTGCCCAAAGTACCCAGCAGGAACAGATAAAATAATTTTATGAACAAGTCAACACCCGTGGATATGCATTGTGGTGACATCAGCAAAACCATTGTACTTTTGGTGTTGCAGCAGCCATCCTTATTGGTGCCATCAGCATTGCCCTGCATTCAGTAAAATATGCCAGTGTGGGATCATTTGTCATTTTGTTATGGCTCATAGACAAGGAGCAAGAAGGCAGCAACAAATCAAATTTCGACAATGATGACACAGGTGAAGAGTCATTTGCAGCAGAATGTGAGACAACACCTAGGTGCCCAAGAAGAGATTATTTTTACCCATTTACAGTCCACAGAGGGAAAACAAAAGTCATGAAAGCACAGATTGAGTCTCTGTCAACATGCAACATAATACCCAGTGATCTAATAGGTTGGTTATATTTCCAAATGTAAAGATTTCAAAGACCAGAAGCAGAATTAACACATATAGAAGACAAACCATGCGACCTAAAGGCCAAGTGACCCTATGCTGCGATAGACCAGACAGCAGACTTCATTGTGCTTGATGTGCCAATCAACACACCACCAATCCTCAGCGGGAAGGACGTGCAGGTCTCACAATTAGACAGATTAACCAAACACAATACAGGAAGAGATCCTGCAAGACATCTTGTGTTTCCCCCACTCACTAAGCTAACAGAGGAGGACACTCTACAGCATTATTCCAACAATTTCAAACCACAACACGGCAAAACCTCTCGGAAGCTCCATGCACATCAAGTTGGATCCCTATATCTCCCTGGTACATGTCCCAACATGCAGAGTTCCAGTGGCAAAATTAGCACACTTGGGGCACACTAACAACATCAATGTCCCTAACGTCCCTGATGAACTACTCGTCACAGAATGGGAGGCGTATAAGACACTGTCCAAGATCAAAACAAAAAAGGCAGGCGGACCTGACGGAATTCCCAATATAGTCCTAAAGGTTTTTGCCTTCGAGTTAGCACCCATCGTAGCTGACATTTACAACTCGTCGCTAAAGGAGGGCTATATTCCGCCGTTGCTCAAAAGTGCTATTATCCACCCCCTCCCCAAGGTGTCTCCACCCAGCTCTGAGGATGACATCCGGCCAATATCTCTGACATGCTTGCTGGCTAAGATCTTTGAAGGTTTCACTTTGTGCAGATCATTACCATCAATTATACCCCAGCTAGATGATAGACAGTTTGCCACCGCTGGCAAATCAACCGAACAAGCCTTAGTTTATTTGCTCCATCTCGCTTTTGAAGCGCTAGACAAAGGAAACTGTCACCTACGCCTGTTTTTTGCGGATTTCCGCAAAGGGTTCCATCTAATTGACCATAGAATTCTTCTGCGTAAGCTTTCGAAATTTAGCGTTCACAGTAGTATTGTTAGGTGGGTGGCCTCATTTCTGGAAGGGAGGTCGCACGTCACGCGCATAGGTTCAGCAGTATCCAGCCCGCTATGCCCCCGGGGCGGCATTCCTCAGGGTACCAAACTTGGTCCGCTGCTTTTCGCTATAATGGTTAACGACCTCCTCCCGAAATGGGGCCCCCGCATTAAATATGTTGATGACCTGACAGTGATGGAGATCATCCCCAGGAACTCTCCTTCACTGTTGAATATCCTGGTTCAAGACGTCAACTCTTTTGCCAATACCAACAATATGCGCTTAAACCCGCGCAAATGTAAATCTATGCATATTGACTTTCTTCAATATAACAGTTGCGTGCCCAACCCTATAGCAATCAACGGAACATATATAGAAGAGGTCCCAGCATTTAAGCTGCTCGGAGTTTTTATTTCGGACGACCTCTCTTGGGTTGCGCACGTAGACTATATAGTGAAGAAAGCCAATAAGCGCCTCTTTGCCTTACGCCAGCTAAGAAAATGTCGAGTTCCACCTAAAGATATTGTCCCGGTGTACTGTGCCCTTGTTCGCTCCATCCTAGAGTACGCCTCGGTAGTTTTTAGTGCCCTCCCTAAATACTTGTCTGACACGTTAGAAAACGTCCAGAAGAGAGCGCTAAAAATAATTTGGCCTGGTGTAAAATATCATGAGGCACTTGAAAAGGCAGGCATCCCACCTCTTTCTGAGTGTCGTGCGGACTCGTGTGGTCGCTTTATTCGCAAGATGACTGAAGATAACGTTCTTCACGCGTGTATATACAGCCGGTTGCGCGCAACACCTGTCACCACGACGCTCAGTTTGAGGTCGGGAGCCACTCACAGGCCAATGCCCGTTAAAACGGATAGATTCAAAAACTTTGTCACAGTAAAGTATGCTTAATGCGTGTATGTGTGTAAATGTAAATGTGTATTAAGATATTTTCATGTGCTTGATTACGCCAATAATTCAATGTATATGCTTATAGATTGCAAGTGGCGGTAATAAACAATTTATTTATTTTTTTATTTTATTTTAAGAACTATGGGAGGTTGTCTGCCATCATCACCTGATTTTGATTACAGATTCCTCTTAACACAACACATAATAATATTATAGGAGATAGAAATGTCACCACTATTGTTCTTAAATTCTTGATTTTTTTTTCATCAATTAGCAGTACAGACTGTTTGTTTCACAAATTAAGAATGTGGTGTTTTCTGAGCAGTGTCAAGCAGCCACATCAGAGGGAAGCACATTAAGAGAAAAATAAATATTGTGTGCACTTCGATGTGCAGGTCATTTCTAATGGGCAACCAAGGAATCAAAAGGGCATCATTTGGTTGCCCTGCTTTTGAAATACATGTAGGGACAACTTGAAGTTTTTTTAGCACTGTAGACATGGTTTAAAGTGAGCGTGGATTTATTTCAAATAAATGGCAGTAATTAACTCTGCGGGTGGACCATTATAGAGAATTTTTACATCTTTCACAGTTATTTAGCAATGTCCAGCCATAGACAGTTTAAAGGTACGAATTCAGCAATCATTGCACACAAGATCTTTTGAAATGAAGTCTAATAACCAACATTTTCAGTTTCAGCAAACTGGAGACCACAACAGTTTGTCACCTAAATCCACGGTGGACCTTACAGTTATATATAACTTCAATCACTTAAGTGGTTCCTGCAACAGTTATGAAATGGCCTCATCTAAGAATGCAAATTGTGTCATTCAAGATCCCATTAGTATACACTATCCATATGACATGAAAATGAAATTATTGTTCATGGTGATCAATGATTCAGGGAAAATTTTTACAAGGTAAATAAGGGCATCATTTATATATAAACTTAAGGTTTGTATGCTAGCTTGAAACTTTACCTCTCTGTCACTTGATCGATTGAAACTGTGATCATCTCGAAAAGTTCCATTCACAGAGGAGATACCTTTAGGACAGAGAAATACAAAATTTACCATTTGAACCAATACTTATTTACAAAGTTAGCTGAGGTTTTGATGGAATGAGCAGTTGCATTGTGAGACATGGCAAGAAATGAATACATTAGCTTTCATTACATTGAAAACACCACATTTTCAAATTAATATGTCGTTATATATAAAAAAACAATTTACTATGATAATTTTATAAAATAATGTGTGAACTGGTGGTAAAAAAACTAATGAAACTTTCCAACAACCAGAACTTTAAACAGATTTAGTAAATAATTATAGAATAACACTGCAGTTTTCACTGCATATGTAGTTTCAAGGTTTCAAGTGTCACATGCTTCATACACTGAAAGTACAGCTTAGCTGCCTGTTTTGTGTATAAGTTATTTGTTGTCTTGGTTCTTGCATTTTTAAGCACATAGTACAGTATGTGAAACTTTATGAATGTGACTACTTGTAAGTAATTTGCATACATTTCATTTTGATAGTTGTCAATGCAATTTAACAGTTTACCAATACCAACCTTTTGTAAATCCATTGATGTGGTTTGTCTTTGAGGGCTAGTAATGAAATAAAATAATATTGTTTTGCAGGCATATGATTTAAGTATACAGTAACAGTGCATAATATACCAAATCAATCCTATTATTTTGCTCACAGGAGAAGTTGAAGGATATCCTGAATCAGTATGATGATAGTCTGAAGGACTCCGACGGGATGGTGGTGAAATACGCCCTCCATATCTGGACTCTAGAATGTCATCATTGAATCCCAGGGAGAGTCTTCCTTTGTGATGTTTTTCGTCATGTATATAATCAAATCCTGGTGCCACTTCATAACCATTCTTTTCCTCCCTACTGGAGCTGCTGTGAGTTGTGGATCTTGGTTGTGGGACAGAATTTAGACCACTTGTGGTTGGTAACTCTCTGAAACAAATGAACAGACAATGATTAAAAAGAAATTTTAATGGATGGGGAGCATATTAAAATACAGGTGCTATTTTTTATGACATTAAACTGAATGAAATCAAGTGATGAAGGGGAGCATTAATATGAAAAGCATACTACAAAAATTATGACGCACCTTCTTGGAAGTACACTTGCAGATGTAACCGAAAATGCACTTCCTAGGTATAAGACAAACATCTGAGTTCAATTGCCATGATTTGAACAACCTCAATCTTTCCCCTATGACTATGTACATTAGTTTCATATGCAAAGGCCTTGGTCCAGCTTAAGTGCCCTGTAGTGAATATTCTATCCAATTACAAAGTACAGTGTACTTAGCTAGAACTGACCAGGAACAAAGCTCATTTGTCAACAATACAGTATAAATGAATTAGATTCACAATGTATGAACTTTTTTGTATTGTGATATTGTGATTTTTTGTATTGTTATTTTTTGTATTGTGATTTTTTGTATTGTGAACAAAGCTCATTTGTCAATGATACAGTATAAATGAATTAGATTCACAATGTTTGAACTTTTTTGTATTGTGATAAACTGATGGGCTCCTGGTGTAACACATTAACTTGTTCTGTTAACTACTCCAATTTATAGAAGGATCTTAGTTTATAATTATTGACAGGTGACAAACAATACAACAAGTTACACAACTCAAGTTCAATAAAACGACAACCTAACGAAAAGGAGAGAGCCCTATCTGAAAGATAACAGTGAGTATTTATACTCTGTACCTTAAGTATTCCGAGGCAGCTTGTGACAAAATCAATACACTACTTTACAAGACAACCAACAGGCTATTGTAATGAAGGTGATAAGGAAACAATGTATCAGCTGGGAGTAGCTAATGAACTAGTGACAACAGGTATATGATCATGCGAGGTTGAATGCCATTTGCTAGCAAACAAATGATCCTACAATATGGTACATGCACTTATGTAACATCTTCCTTGTGTGGAGGATTGTGGCAGCCCAAAATGTGTGCTTGGTGGTCAGGTATTCTGAATTCTCAACAGTACAGTATAAACACATGGCTCACTTGAGACGGAGATACTTGAATGATGCCATAAACTGTGCTAGAGCCAGGCTCCCTTGACTGACTTTACAGCAATGTAATGATTCAAATTTTAATGCACCTTTTCTCAACTTAAATAATTCATAAAAATGGACATTAATGTTTGACTAAAACCAAACAATTTTGTGAAATTATTTAGTGCATTATCAAAGATACCTTGAAAATAACTTATAAGTACCTACTAAGGAAGATATGGGAAGGTATCAATGATTTGATATACAGGAAGAGCCAGAAACAGAAATGAATCGATAAATTAAAGGACCCAGAATTTAATGATACAACAAGCAATGCTGCTGGAATAAACAACTTTCTTCACAAAGTTTTTTCCTTGGTAGTTAGCATGCCAATTACCCTCTTCACCATGCCATTTTAATGACTACTATAATCATACCACAAGCTATTTTCTTTGAGCCAGTGACTCCAGCTGAGGGTGAGTTTGAAATAATATCAATTCCTAATAAGGCCCAAGGCTTATATCCTTGTCCATCAGTCTTTAATAAAAGCCGCTAGAGTGTCATTACCAGCCCTTTGGCAGAAATCCTAAATATTTCTATTCATATGGGGAAACAGTAAAATCAGATGATGAGACTGGCTCAAGTAATTACTGACCATTTTCGCTCCTTAACCTAACTACCTGGGAGGCCTGAGGTAGCAACAGAAAATATAAAGAAAGAATAATATATGAAACGTTTATGCGGGACGTGTTGGCCCTTGACAAGGAAGAACTTTACAGGACAAATTTATGCATACCTACTAGACAGTTGTTGTAATGGACACGACTCTTAAGACCCGCTTCAAATAAAGGTGAAAAGGTGTCAGGCGTTGAGGGATTGATTTTACGGACGTTCACGAACCAAAACCAGGATAATCACGAGAAGACAAGGACCATTTAGGACCAGCCAACAGTGATTTAATGTTTGATTCTTGACAGTCGATAGGCGATAGTCGTAAACTAAATTGTAAGAAATTAATTATATAACATGAACATAGCGAAACTCAAAGTACAACAGGATGATTGAAAATAAACTGACATGAACTAAAGGGCATAAAGAAAACCAACTTAATGACACATACGGATTATCCAAGAGCTATGCACAAAGTAAGAATCAAAGTAAACAGCAAAACAACGAAATAAGATGTCCCCATTAAGACTATAACATTCATGCCGAAGCATGCAAATGAGGAAACTTGAAATAGTAACCATACTAAATATTAAATCTATCTAACATAACAAGGGACGAAGTGGACAACAGAACAGGAAACAAATAGAAACTTAACCAAACTTAATTAGATCGTGTAGATCTGTAGACTTAAGCGAGAGCTTCTAAAAGAAAAGACATGTGGACAAAAAAATGAAATGCAAGAACTTGAGGGTGACAAAAAGCAGATGTAAGCTAATCGAATCAAAACAATAGACAGGGAACCTTCATAGTCATATTTATCAGCAAGTGTTAAGGAGGGAAAAAAATCCACAATACACAAATGGCTGTACGTGCCACTTTTCTGAGCCTACAGCTTGGCTGCTTTCAAACTTGGATGCTTAATGTGAAGTAATTTGTCAGTGTTTCTTGTCTCTCACTTGCCATGCTGACCTTGGATGTGATTGGAACCAATGAAATGGTACAGTAAAAATACGCCTTATTCCAAAATGGCCCCATTTTAATATTAATTTTTAATATTCTTTTGTTTTTATTTAAATTAGCCCTTTTTGCCTTGTTCAAGGTAAAATATTCTCTTGAATTTTGGGCTTAAAGATGAGGCAACAAGGGCTAATTTGAACAAGAACAAAAGATTATTAAAATGGCGGCCATTTTGGAATAACGCGTATACTTGCACATGAAAAAAACAAAAACAAAACACACACACACACAAAGCACTGTTCTTCCCATGCCTGGCATGCCTGCACTGTTCAACATTCTTTTCCCCCACCTAGCCAATACAATAATTGTATACCTATTAAAATCTGGAAAAGTGACCTTTGGTATGGGTTCACTCTTTGCACGAATAACAATCACTTATCTCATCATCATAAAACAACCCAGACATTACAATGTCCACCAACAGGTTTAACTCAATTTGTAAAATACAAGAAGTATGAATGAAGAGCATTTAGTTTTGCTGATGGTGAAGGGTTGAAAGCTAGACAATTCTCACATGTGACAAAAAAGATACCAATAAAACAAAGGACTCCTATGACACCCTCATGTAACATGATGTGATTGGCTAAACCACTTGTAAACAGGTAAATAAAAAAATCAAACTATTGACGGTTGCATGTGACAAAATGAGCTCTTTTCCTAAACGACAAAGACTAATGAAGATAGTGTTAAATTTGTCAGCTTGCAACAGTATTAAACAAAAAAATTATGCAATTTACCCAAAGTGAGATGGAAATACATGTATATATATGAAAATTGTCATATATGTATTTGAACTGGGGATATGTAATGAATTGAAGTGTGATTGTCACAGTTAATGAAGCAATTTGAGCAGTTGCAAAGAAGTGTGAGATAAAAAACCAGGCTTGAATGGGACTGAGCTATTTGGTCAACCAGAAGCTGGTCACTTGCAAGTTCATGTTATAATTCATTGCATATCCACATGCGGCCATTGTTTTGGAGGTTAACGGTTGCTAAGTGCTGACATTATGATGGGGCAAAACAAGGAAAGATTACCACAAGGCATATGTGACTATACAGTGAAGAATAATATAAAAAAACTCGACACATCTTTCAATGTGGCCTCCCACAGGCATCCTGCACAATAAAGTTGAGTTCAAATTTAAGTCTCAGTGCAATGCAAGGATTTAAATGAGTGGATGAAGTTCTTGGGGTTATGGACACTTGAAAAAAGTTAATGATCACAAACTACATACAAGAAGAATACAGAATTTGGGTTAACTCAATACCTGATGAACTGACAATTTCTTTGAGCCATTCTGGTGGATGATGACCAAATTCCTAGAAATTAAAAAGTCAATACAAGAATTATTGTGAGTCATGGCTGCCAACAAACCTAAGGAACAAGAAAAGCTAAGTACAAAGCCAATTCAAAACCTCACAAGACTCCAATTTGAACAGATCTCACAAATGCATGTACCAGTAACCATTCCCCTTACCTCTTCAAGTTCCACACTAGCACTCTTTTTGCTGACAGGTTCATCAAGGTATATAGACTAGAAAAACAGCATGCAGATGTTACATGTACTGTGCATTATCTGACTACATTTAACCTTTGGTTTGCAGTATCCGGACCTGCCAGACTTGGGGAGTAGGGCTGTATACATGAATGTACATGCAGTAATTGACTTTTTTTTTTCACTGTCTTGGCCAATTTGTCAAACCACAGATAAATTTTGAGAAATAACTCATGTTCTAAGGTTCTTCAGTGAATGCCAGGAACATGGTAAAAACAATAGCCATTTGAGCCACATAATCACTGGGCTGACTGAAAGCAGTCTGAGGGGATTAAAAGTATATTGGAAATGGATTGAGTGGATTAGAAGCAGATTGGACAAGAAGGCACCATGCCATTGGGTCCAGGTCTCTGTCAACCAAGAAGAAGAAGGGGTAAGGGTCCCTCAAGTGCCTCAAAAGTCAATGACCAACAATTGCATTACTTGTGTACATGTTTTATTATTGTAAACAAAATTAAATCACAACAATACAAAAGTCAAGGAGTCACAGTCTCTTGGTGCATTCCACATTGACAACGTGCCCGTCTCTGGGTAAACCCAAGGACTTGCACATCCAATGCACAAAATGAAAACATTCCTTACGCAGGTAATGGAGATGGGTGGGACCCTCATGATGCCAGCAAGAGGCCATGTTGGTCAATAGCATCATGGCCTCAAACTTGGGGCATTGAAAGCCTTCAAAGTTGACATAGGGAATGCCCAATCATTTATGCCCAATCCTGTTCATAGATCCCTCCCTTGTACCTCCCAAGGGGTTGTTGTTGTCAATGTTGTTGAGGGGGATGTTTCTGGGGTGTGGCAAGTTTGCTCTTGTTGGGGCAAAACAATAAAACCAGAATGATGAGACCAGTTTGCTGACAATGTTGATCTGGTGTGCACTGCATGTTGCAGCAAGTGACGTGGTCTCCGGTCTTGAGTGTCTTGCAACTCAGTTTGCAGAAATGGGAGTTGTCATATCACTCTGGCATTTCAAGTTTTACCATTTTCTATAATGTGTTACTTCTTGAAGGACTTTTCTTAGCTCTGTACCCAGCAGTCGAGGGCTTGCTCAAAAACAAACATCAAGAGCTCAACATTTATATTTATTTATACTCTTATTTCATTACCTGCTGATAGTTATAATAGATATAGAATAAATGTGATACCAAGTAATTGCATTGTGTCTATGATACAGGCAACAAATGCAAGGAATCGTTGATGTATACTTGTACAAAACTCTGCTTGTCCGCATACAAGAACATGCGCTCACAGACAAAGAAAGCGCTATATATAAATATGTGTGCTATTGTGATCAGATCAAACACATACAAGGTTTATACAACTTACTGGATATTTTTATCAATGAGAACAACCCACCTTCTACTGCAATGAACAAAGAATTTCTCACCGAAACCGTGTGTGGTAACACAAACATAATACACTGCGATGACAACTGAAATGTATTACTATGTAAAGAAGCTTACCATATCAAGCATTCAACACCATTTTTGAACACTGGTTTAAAAGCCAGTAGGGAACTTTGCTTATTCTCTGGACAGTTTGTGTGATCATTTTCAATCGAGTTTTGTCTTTGTTTTTATTTTCATGTGCTAATGCTGTTGTACCATCTTGCAGTATTTAAATTTCTGCTACCTGTATGTCATCTCAGTCTGAAGATGATATAGAATTATATCGAAACATTACAAGTATACAAGAACGTTTCCTTGAATTTGTTGCCTGTATCATAGACACAATGCAATTACTCGGTATCACATTTATTCTATAGTCTTATTTATGCTTTGAGTACCTCATTTTGAGCAACTCATTAGAACATGGACTAGGCTAGATCATCCATATTGAAGGTGTTACCCCTAGAAGCCATGACCTGCAGATTCACCCCTTGAGCCTTGGCAAAACACACCATGCCACTCAAGGCCCTACTATGGACACACCATCCCTCTCCACAAATTCTCCTGTGATGACCTATGGGGGGTTGTTATGTCAAAAGACAGGTGACTGGTTTTATCATTTTGCCCCATTGAGAGCAAACCTGCCACACCCTAGAAACTCCTTCTCAACGATGTTGATGACTTGTTGGCGGAACATTGCGCAGTGAGCTGATCCACTGTGGAGTACAAAGGAGGCATCTATGAACAGGATCTCCTGGAATGATTGGGCATTCTCTGCATCAACCTTGAAGGCTTTGACTGCCCCAAGTCCGATGCCATGATGCAATTGACCACTTTCGGGCATCATGAGGATGCCACCAGTCACCACTCATTAAAACAACAGCTTACATAAACATCACCTTGAACAAAAACATAGTATCTACCTTCATTCCTGTATAGATACGCCAAAAGTCTGATTGATTTTTTAAGTGATTTATTGAGTATTTGTTTTGCTACATTGAGTATCCAAGACTCGTGAGTTCATCATTGGTTTCTGGCCCCCAATCAGGTTACAATCGATCATCAGGTGTACAAAAATATGATATGCCACACAAAGGATTATCTTCATTGTTACATCTTTCCCCTCATAGAGTCTGTGACACACACCCATCAGAATCTCAACAGTAATGATAAAAAAAAAAACTATGGATATTGAGTTCTGCAGTTCCATGACATAGTCCCTTTGCCAAACTGGGGCCTTGCAGTTTTGACTAGACTTTCTGGGCCCATCAGGGCAGGTATCTGCTTGAGGTCCATCACAGGCTGCTAGTGCAGGTGTTGCCATCAGGTGACTATTATTGTTGCCAAGAATGGGCACATCCACCACTGGTGAGTCAACCAGGGGCTTCTCATCTGTTTAAAGGAGGTCTCAGCAGTTACACCTGTATTCACCAACTTTCACTGTATAGCTGTGGTTACCAAGTTCTTGTCTGCATGTCCCCTTCGTCCAGCACTTCTCTCAGGGTACCCTCATCCTTATAGTTTCACCAGGAGTGATCGGTTCAAGTGGCTTTGCATTTCTGTAAATGCCTTGTAGTAATAATGCAGCCATTCCTTTGTTCCTGCTAGTGCTCATGTTTCCTCCTCCATGTTGTGACAAGGCATTAGAAGGGTTCCAAAATAGGCAGCAGCGTTTTGCATCTAGGTCCCATTAGGTATGACACTATGCGGGCGCAAATAAACAATATTCCCTCAAGAAGTCATCTTATTCCCTTATTATTAGATTGGCGCAACACCCCTACAGGGGGAATTGGAACAAGCACAGCACAATGCCTAATGGGACCTAGATGCAAAATGCTGCTGCCTATTTTGGAATGTAAGTGTTGATTGAACAAGCTATTAAAGAATCAACTCAGTCCAGTGAACTTATTTAAAATTACAGAAAAAATGCTTAAAACCGTCTGTAAATAATAGGCATACCACAAAGTTAACCTTAAAAATGTCTATGCTGTAATTGGTTAAAATCTATCGGATGATGAAGCAAGAACCAATCAGCTGTAGGGCTCATAATGCATTAGCAGCCCGCTGTCAGTCTTTTGTGGCCCACTGAGCGTGTGTTTTGAAGAGGCCGATTTTCAATTTGGCCGCGTATATTGATAATACCGGTAATGCGAGATATTCGGACTTACTGGAGTCCTAGCACTTCTTGAACTGTATCTTGACTGTGCTTTCCACTTTCCCATTTGACTGGGAATGAGTTGGAGAGGATGTGACATGGGCAAAACTCTAGGCTTTCACGAATACTGCTAATTCTGCAGAGCTCAATTGAGGGCCATTGTCTGACACTACTTCATCGCATATGCTGAATCTGGCAAAGAATCTCCTTCAAAGCTTTCATGA
The DNA here is from genome assembly GCA_014634185.1 of Astreopora myriophthalma. NCBI lineage: Eukaryota > Metazoa > Cnidaria > Anthozoa > Scleractinia > Acroporidae > Astreopora > Astreopora myriophthalma. Next base: position 362,150 of record BLFK01000870.1, read on the forward strand.
CCACTTTTGTGGCTACCGTGGTGAGGCAGCTGACTTCCATGTAGCTGCAAAAGTAGTCTGTGACTAGCAGTGTATGCCCGTTCAGCTCGAAAAGGTCCACTACTACTTGAAACACTGGGTCACCTGCAGATGCACGTTTGATCTGATGCTATCTTATGTCACTGACTGGGAGGGATGCCCTGTGGTCAATCATCTCGAGCTCATGTATGACATGTCTCCACTTCAGATAGATGAGCCCTGCTGAGTGTATTGGCTAGGAACATCTGTGTCCCCTTCTTGTACTTGAAATGCAGGTTGAACTTCTGCAGGCACAGCAACATTCTCTGGAGGTGCTGAGGGGTGTCATGAAGAGGCTTTGAACAATGGCCTCAAGTGGCTTTTGACCTGTCCCCACATGGACAGCATCAATACCAAAAATAATTAAACGCTTTGAATCTTTCACAGACGAAGGTAATGACAATTAACTCTCAATTTGGGCACATCTGGACTTGGCTGGTGTCAAAGCTTGTGAGGCATAAGCCACAGGCTGGCCCTTCTATAGTAGGGCCACACCCAAGCCCTGTTGTGATGCATAACACTGACGAGTGACCTCATCTTCCAGGTTGTAACAACAGAGAACCAGTGTACCAGTTACTGCAGCCTTGATTTATTTCAGGGCAGCATGCGGACTGTTAACCCAACACCACTCAATGTTTCGTTGGGTCAGGTCTTTTAAAGGCTTGGTCACGTCCAACAGGTGCGGTAGAAACTTCTTCAGTTACTGGATCATCCCAAGTAACCTCTGGACACCTGTCTTGTCTCTTGGTGCCGGCATCTCAAGTACTGCCTCGACCTTGGCTGGGTCGACCCTTAGTCCATCCCCAGAAGCCACGAATGTGATGAAGGCCACTTCTGTCTGCCTCAGAGTCAGTTTCTCAGTGTCGAGCTTTAGACCACATTCTTGACAGCGCTGTAGGAAGACAAGAAGTTTCTGGTCGTGGTCACGTGCTGCTTCATTGAGTGTGCTGCCATGGCCTGCAAGCACAAAGTCATCAGCGACTACTTCAACTTGTGCTAACCCCTCAATAACTTCATGCATCATGCACTGGAATATCTCTGGGACTGACTTGATTCCAAAAGGCATCCTTTTCCAATGGTACTTCCCAAACAGGGTATTGAAGGCAGTCAAAAGCAAAGATTTGTCATCTAAGGTCACATGCCAGAACCCATTTTGGCCAGTTACCACAGGATTTTGTTTCCTCATGCTTGCTGCCTTTGTGTCTATGTGGTTGAGTGACTCTTGATTGCTGTGAATTTTTGCTGAGGGTAACTGCGCTTACTGCGTCTCCAGCCTCTTTCATTTGAGCTGCGGTACTTTCTGCTGCCCGGTAAAGTTCATCTGCTTTCTGCAAGGCTAGCTGGGATTCACGCAAAAGCCTCTTGTGCAACTTTGTGGTGACAAATTCCAAATACCAGCTTGTCAGGAAATATTTCATCAAGTGTAATACTTGCGAACTCACAGCCTTCTGCTAGCTTCCTCAGTGCTTTACGATACTGGTCACAAGATTCTCCAGCTTCTTGCACCCTTTTGTTGAAATGATACCATTCAAAAGGAATATTCTTACGAGGCTCACAATATTCTGCAAATTTGTCCAGGACTGGCTTGATTTTCTTGGCATCACCTTCTACTTTCCATGAAAACATTGAGTATATGTCTTGAGATTCTTCTCCGATGGTAGTAAGGAAAGTAGCAACTTGAACAGCTTCCAAAATGAATTTTTTGAAGCGGTAAAATACTTTCAGAAAAATAAAGCACCAGGGAATGATGGGTTGACTGTAGAGTCTTAATACATTGGCCTTTGGTATCTTTCAGAGAATTGTCGTATTCCTGACTTAAATTTTGCTCATGCACAGGGACAACTGCCAAGTTCACAAAAACAAGCTTTGATTACAGTGTTGATAAACGACCCATTTCATTGACAAATGTGGATGCAAAGATTGCATCAAAGGCAATTGCAAGAAGACTAGAGTTGATTTTACCCAAGCTGATACAGCTCTACATTTCACTCAAAACGGGTTTATCAAAGGGAGATCGATCCTAGACAGAGTTCAAATGATCAAAGATGTACTTGAGTTTTCTAAAGTGACAGAGGGTTCAGGATTGCTCTCAGCAATAGACTTTGAAAAAACATTCAACTCTTTAAGCCATTCTTTTCTCTTTTAATAGAGTGTTGGAAAAATTCAATTTCAGAAGATATTGATTGAAATGGATCAGGACCATCTATTCTAATGTATCAAGCAGTGTCTTATGTAATGGTTTTAGTACTAATCAATTCAATATTAGATGAGGGGTTAGACAAGGTGATCTTTGTCACCTTTACTGTTTATATTAGCCACTGAGGTGTTTTCATGCAGAATTCGAGAAGATAAGGAAATTAAAGGAATGTTGATTAAGCGGACGAAGAAATAAAAATAACTGTGTTCACTGAATAACTTACCTGTCTGCTTAGAGATATAACAACCATCTTATCACCACTTAATGGCTACCTTGCAGCCTTTTTTAAAATGTTCCGATCTCCAGATTAACAATAATAAGACAAATCTCTGTCATCGGTAAAAAGCATCTGGATCCAAATATTATTCCCCATAAAGTGGCAAAAATCAATTAAAATCTTAGGAATTGTATTTGATTATCAGGCACCCTCATGTGTGAGAGCAAATTTTGATTCGGTTATTAGGTCTATCAAGGATTAATTTTATTAAATTTGTGAAAGAGAAGAGGGCTAACATTATTAGAGAAAATACAAATTGTTAAGTCCTGTAAATTATACTCAAAATTCTGAGTAAAATAGCATTTAAATTCTGGTCACAGATGATTTGATCAAGGAGATTATTAATGGTTTGCTTTATCATTTCATTTGGAAAGGCAATGACAAAGTTAAGCATTCTGCTCTCATCAATGACATTGAGGAAGTCAGGCTGGAGATGATAGATATCCAGTCTATGATCTCAGCACAGAGGATCATGATGCTTAAAAGATACAAAGATGACGCAAACTATAGCCCCTGGAAGAAAATATTGGACTATTTTCTTACTCCTGTAAGCAGTACAGTGTAAATTGATTCTCAAGTGCAATTATGATATTAGAAAGGTGCCTGTTTACCTCCCTGTACTTTATATATTAACCCTTTAACTCCCAATAGTGCCACTTATAGATTTTACTCTGTTTAATGCCAGACGATTTTACTCATCACTGGGGGACCCCTTGGGGCTGAAAGGGTTAAGAGTGGTCTCCATGATTGGTCAGTTTTAAATGCTTCTTCGGTAGCTGATAGTAATATTGTGCACCGAGTGATATGGAATACCGGTAATAAGAATATAACTGTTCAAAGGGTTTCACCCTTGGACAAAAAGCTTTTTTACGAAAGGAAAACTCTGAGGTAACTTTGTTAAAGGTCTCTTTCAAACTATCTTCATGGATTTTTCAGGGATAAAAGGGTCCCTCAATGGCCCAAAAGAGGGTTCAAGAGAACTTTCCACAATCTCAGGCCAATTGGAAAGAAATATACTCCTTACCATTCGTAGTTACTATTGAAACTAAAATTCAAGAGTTTCAATGTAAATTATTAAATAACAAAGTATTTACAGATGAAAAGTTGTTCAAACCAAAATTGATTGATTCACCGTTGTGGACTTTTTGTAAACAAGAAACGGAATCCCTGGAGCATATATTTTTATATTGCAATGTGAGTCCTTCTGGAAATCTCACATCATGAAGGTAAGATTAATGTACAGTATTTTTTGTTTGAGTGTTTCAATGTGGGACATGATTTTATTATTTTAAACCAACTGATTTTTGTATTGAAATCTGAAAATTATAACTGCAGGTTAAAAAATATGCATCCATTGGTACAAGCTTACAAGGGCAAGATCAGGGCCATCCACCAGTTGGAGAAAAAAATTGTGAGTAGGCAGAACAAATTAACACATTTCAAGAAATGGGAGAAACTATCATTATATGTTTAGTTCGTGATAGAGGTGGCTCACTGTTTCCTCCCTTTCTTGTCTTTTTTGTTTTGTTTTTTCCTCTGTGTTTTCATTCTTTTGTATCGTTGTATCAGTGTACATCTGTCTTTTGCAGTTAGGTTCTGTATTGCTGTATTGGCTTCTTTTTCCTTTTATTACTGTTATGGATATATTAATAAATATTAAAATATATATATATATATATATAAAGCATACTGCAGAATGATATTGCACCCCTGACTACATAAAAGTTCATATAACTGCATGTAGTTTTAGTACGTGGAACTGTACACAAACATACCTACCATGTAAGAAGGTAATGCCTGGAGTGGTCCTGCCTCTGGTCGCCTTGTAAATGGATCCTCTAGAACACCACGTTTAACCATATGAAGTAACAATTGTGCATATAAGTTACGATTTTTCCTGTACAAGAGAACAATTTTCTCATGAAGAAAAATGGCAATCATTTGGGAGATCGCTGCCAATAGTGGAAGCTCCTGGATGTCTCAGGCACCCAACCTCCATTTAGTGACACAGTTGTTAACAGTGTCCCAAATGGTCTATGGGCTTGAAATCATCACCACGAATAAGTTGCATTTCTATGTTACATTGTCAAGCCCATAGACCATTTGGGACACTGTATAAGAACCCACCAGATAAACAACCTTAAGCTCATCACAATTCCTTGTCACTCAGTGCTTCGAGCATCTGGCCAATGTATGGAGGTCGTGGGTTCAATTCCTCCTGCCTGGGACTCCAATTTCATTTTCAGTGGTCCTTTTGCCCATTGCCAAGCAACTAGCATGTCACTACTCAGATATTTATGTACGTATTTCAATTTCTGCATCCTCTGACTGTACCTGTAATTCAGATGCAACACCTGCAAGAGGTATGAATAAACCTACCTACCTCCCTCGCTATCTGTCAATCTGTCTACCTGTCTGTCCAGCATGCAGATACAAGTTAGGACAGGAATATTTTAGAATGCAGGTGTCAAAACTCCCACAAAAGTATTTACAGTTGCAACCCTTATCAACCCAATTGACAGCAAACCTCAGTATTAAAGTGATTATGGATGCCTTCGTTTTGGGATATTCCAGAACATTTAATAGATAATAATTGAGGTTTACAGCATTATACCCAATAATGCTATGAGCCAAAGTAATTAGCTGTTATAAATACTGACATCATTAATAACCATTGTTCTCTGACTGCAATTAATCAACAAATGGCACCCCCCCTTTTGGATCTTTTTTGTGAAAAATGTGCTCAGAATAAAACAACTCCTTGTTTGTCGAGGGATACGCTAATTTACAGATTGCTCGACATTGTCAGTGTAGTTTGCACAAGTCAACTCATTGTTATTTGGAATGAACATATAGCAGAAGGTTGTCCTGACGAGTAGAGAATTTCCTTCACATGCACAAACCAAACATCCTTTGATAGCAAGTTCCAGGAAATTGCCAGTGAATTCAGCTAAAGGTGACTAGTTGAATTAACTGGTTTTGCATTGTTTAAATTAAAATCAAGTCTTATGTCATCACATGTTTATAATGTAATTCAAGAATTCTTGAAACAGTGATAAAAAAAATGGACAAAAGAAAATCAGAGATAGATTTGTTTAAACTGTTCTTCCTTGAACATGTTAAAGACAGATATCGCAGAACATTGCCAACAGTACTTTTGCTGTATCATTGAAGCTCAAACATTTAACATATCACTGTGTGTAAATAAAGATCCCTTACTTTACCTTTTTTTGTAATTTTGCCAGTTGTATTTGTATTGATATTTTCAGTTCCAACTGCTTATTGAATGAGTTAATTATCTGTAATTATCATACAATACATGTATAAGGGTGTGTTGATGACAATTTGTAATTATTATACAATACATGCGTCTTGCAGAACAATAAGTTTAGTGCACTATGGAACTCACTACCAGTTGACGACAAAAGTACTGCAAGACATGAACTTCTTTTCAGAAAAAGCTGAAGATGTTTTTGTTTAATCATCAATTTTTTTAAAATATTTTAACTCACTAATTATTATACATGTATTACCCTCTCATTTTGTAAAACACACTGAGATTTTGTTGTACACTATATAAGAAGTTTTATATTATTGCTATTACTTAAATCATATTATAGATAATCTGCTCTAAGGCAGCACTGAATAGCTGGAATGGAAATCCCCCGAGAAGCCTTCCAAGAGGTTTTGCTGACATGACCTCAAAATGTGGCAACAATCTTTTTCCAAAACACCAACAGCAGACAGGAACTGACAGAAAAAGAGTGATATTTTGTTACAGCGACAGTGACGAAATACAACAGCCACACTGTCCGTAACAAAACTGGTGACCAGCTGGCTCTAAAACAAGCCACAAAGTGACACCAGAACCCCCTTGGAAGGCGTCTCTCAAGTGCTTATGCTCTTTGTTCCAAATTTTCTTATTATGGATTGATCCTGATTTACTTGCCTTCCAGTAATCCCTGGCCCAGGAGGCTCACAGAGCTTCTTGATCCATAGTGCTACTCTTTGCCTCTCTACAACAGTTACAGACAAATTAACTTTGAGCTCAACATTAAAAAATAGGTCTCGAACATGTATACATGTCTGCTGCCAGTAGTTAACTTTGTGTCTACTAGTGATGTAAGCAAGGTTTTTGACCTCAATAGTCCCTCTTATGCTTCTGCTGCTGAGAATTCTTTAGACATCAAGACATTTTATCTTCAGGAATCATTTCAATTATTCTCACAACCAGAATATTTGATCACGCATATTGGTATTGTGAGGATAATGCTGACCTGATGCACTAACTGCATGCACTAACTGGCCTGATTCAACTTCTAGTCCAAATTTGCATAGGTCAGAACAGGTTAAATTTATATCTTACAAAGCATCGCATTTATTAGATAAATTGCAACTTGATTTTAAAGTTTATTTCATGACCTTTCCTGTTGTATTTAGGGGGTTTACTGCTGAGCCAAGCGTATTTGGCACAGAAAACTTCATTCTTTGTAAAGAGAATGCCCAACTTGGTGAAAACATTTGGAACATTTTCCACTTTCTGATATTTCTATTTCAATTCCCATTTTCTCCCCAGCCAAGTTGTCCACCTTGTTTGAATAACAGGTATTCCCTTTGCATTTGCTACTGACAGAAAATGTTGAATTCTATTCCAATTCCGAGCTAGATCAAATGAACAGCAAATCAGTTTTGATTTTTTAAGGGAGGTGATTGAAAAGTGGCTAAAATTGGGACAAAGTTCAAGTCAAGCATGATCACAGCTGAAGAAGTTTTCAATGAATGTATATCTAACTCAGAGGACTACAATGTAAAAGCTTAATTTAAGCAAAAAATTAGACTCCAGAGGTATTTTGAATCAGTCTGAGATTTTGAGTTTTGGTCCATAAGCCATGCACAGTCCAGACATTTTTAAGCTTGACTATCAGTTTATGTTTTATTCCGAGGTCGATCATTTGCATTTGCCGTCTTTTGCCACAAAATAATCCAGATATCTTTGTTTTTGTTTTTGAAGAAGCTTTGCAAGATTTCCCTCGCAATTTCAGCAAACCTTTATTGAATTGGAACCACTGGTCTCCTGTTGCATGACTTCGGCCTAAGCAGCTGCAAAGGAGACTAAAGAGCCACTGGTCACTAGGCAATCGATTTGGTTACACTTTACACTTTCTTCATATCATTGTGCCTGCTTGCCCATGCACAGTAGGCACAAATGTGCAGCAGACATAAAAAAAAAAGAGAAATTTCAAAGTGCTACCGATGGGGCATTCAAGTCCGTTGTCCTTCATACATGTAGAGTGAAGCAGTCTCACAAATAAAGTATGCCATACAATTTAATAAATAAAAGGTTTGTTACAGTCCTGCACTGCATAACCTGAGTATGGTGGTCACTGGAGGGATGCTGTTTTTGTTATTAAACTTTCAGATTATTTTGTCCTGTCTCGCAACTCATTTGAGTTAACAGATGGTGCTTAACCCTTAAAGCCTGACAGTGGCTTTACCGATTTTACTCTCACTGGCTAATGCCAGGCGATATTACTCATCAATGGGGTTACCCCTTGGGCAGGAAAGGGTTAAACAATAAAATGCAGAAGCTTTGAACCAGCACCTATTCATGCAGGATAAAGGCAGATTTATTTCAAGATCCATTCATGTATGTACTTGTTACAAGGCCTGTGACAGTTCACAAAGCCCAAAATTGCTCTTGACAAAAAAGAACCTGCAGCAACCATTGCCTTTCTGTGGTTAAGGTCCCCCCCACCCTAATAACATGATACTTGAAACTCAATACCAAGAATTTGCCTCAGCACCCACACGCATTAGAGAACCTGAGGAGATATATTGTACCCATCTCTCTGGCCACAGTAGGGCATTTGCATGCCTTGTCAGTCCCAGGGGTGGATTTTTTTCTTTTAAAGGAGTTTGGGTCGATTGGTTTTCTGCCAAGGACTAGGCAAACTTGGGGTTTTTTAAAGGTATGTTTTCTTGATTGAATGTATTTCTTCATTGCTTTATCAAACAACAACTTAATGAGCTATCACTACATACAGCAAGACTGGGAACAATTTCAAAGTGAATCTAGTTATACTGTTTTGAATTTAAAAAAAATAAATTCATTCATTCAAGTGGAAATCTTCCCACAATAGAATTTTTCCCCATTTCTCAACTAGAGTTAGGTTGAGTTATTTATTCCAAAATTGAAAAAAAAAAAAAAAGAGGGGTCACCAATTTTGCCAGTTAGGAGAAAAGAAGAATCATGGAAAAATGCCCTAATTTCTATAAATTGATCATCATAACAAGATGTGGCCTCATTGACTTACACGCATCAATCGAAAATCATAAGAAAAAACTGGTAAAGTGAAGGTTTCTGTGCATAGGTTTTTAGGAATGGGTGTTTCTTACTTAGATGCTACCATGGATATCATAGACATTGGGGATCTTCACAAGAAGTGTCTACACCGTACATAAGCACTGTCTGTTGCAGCTACTTTCAGAATTTGATGAGATCAGGGAAGAAAATACAATAAAGTAATGTGAATATATATTTTTTATATTTCTTCTCATAAGTAAAGTATGATGAAGTGGCAAAACACTGCAACACTGTTTGCATGCACAGTAGGGTCTGCACAGCAACAATTAGCAACAAGCATCCTCAATTGGTTTTATAGGTTTGCAAATTGAAATGGTGAACTATTACTTTGAACTTGCAAGCTATTTGGTAAAAACGCCAGAAAGCATTATAACAGTTCAAATATCAAGCTACAACTTGAGTTAAGACCACCCTGTATAGTGAGATTGTTAATCACCAAAGTAAATATGTTTCACATTCAAAATGTATGCTATGAACCAATACGAGCTTCTAATAACACTATTAACAAATTTGGAAAATGTGAATTGAGGGGAAGGACAATTAATGCCCCCTTTCTCTGAACCCATCGCGGAGTAGGGTATAATCGGCAGCCTAAGTTTTCCCAAACCAGGAATTTGCCATGCAAGGAAAAAGTCTAGTACCAGTGGGTTAGCCCCTTGCCATGGAGGGAGGGGGGGGG
>BLFK01000870.1:371733-414303 GCA_014634185.1 Astreopora myriophthalma
TTAGCCCCTTGCTATGGAGGGAGGGGGGGGGTACATGCATAGCTGGAATTGACTGATGCACAAATACCCTCATCTAGAATATAGCCGACATCACAGTCTAGGAAAAGATCCCACTTAAACAAATTAAAGAGCCGGTGTTAATCCCGGTGCTAACAAGCTTCTGTTTAACGTGGGATCTTTGTTTACCTGTTTTCTCCCGGAGGAGGCAACTCGACAATCAACATCACAACGCTGCTCTAACTATCATCATGGCCAATTAGTAAAATGAGGTAGACATAACAATGTGATAATCTAACATATTATTGCTTATTTGTACCTGATTTTTGAGGCAGACTAAGTACAAATGGTTTCATTTCCTCTAGGTAACGATCAAACATGGAGTCTTGTCTCTCACTCAATGAACCATTTAGTGCACTGAGGTCGCCATAACGATGAGAAGCCATTTTCTCGGCTGACTTTACAACTGGCTCTCCGTAAAAGTCACGTTCAAGCAGTTAGCCTAGGACTTGCGGAATCAGAAATCAAACGTCACGTTGAATATTCGCGAGTTTCTTTCCTCTTTGGCGATGCTGCAAGCAGACTGTTCACGACAGGAATTGATATGCCACAGCTTGAAAAAGGCTTATTTTCATTCACGCTTAAGAGACACCGTAAACAATATTTTCGTGAAGAAAAACATCTGTCTTTCCCTGTTGTAAATTATAAATGAAGTTTGTAAAAGACCGCCAACGGTTGGAAGCACGGGAGAAAAGTGATGAGGGCCTGGAAACTACTTCAAGATTTATGTTGAAGTCAGTGCACTGTAATGCACTGTCAATGGGTGCATTTCCGGTGATCATTGCATATATCATTGCATATATCTTGGGTCGGTTTTCAAACCGCCAAACCGCGGTAAGGTCAAGAAAAAGAGCCTGGAAACGGACGTTCCGTGAAATGGTAGAGGATTTTCTGACTACCCGTTCCGAAACGAAAAAAGGGGTTCCGAGGTTAAAAATTTTAATTTTTGAACAATTTTTCGTCAAATGGTAAGCACCCCTGATGTTCATTAGCGAGCGCCCAATCCCCTCGCGATTAAGCTATCCCGGCATACTAGAACTCGCTGAGGGGCGGTCTATCCCCGCCCGTCTCGCATTCCGTGCATTCCAAGCTTCGTTTGCCATCTGGCGAGCAGTTTATTTTTCAGCGTTACCTCCTTCCCTCAGCTTCCTCCTTCACTTGGTGCATCCTCCTTTTCCCTTTTCCCCTCCTTTGGCCCCGGCTAGTGTCACAGGTTGCCCTCGTTCGGTTTCCCAGCATTGCTACCAGGGCGTAACCCCGCAAGCGAGTCAAATATTACTTCCTTCAAAATCGGCCTTGTCAGGAGCCGATTAGTTGGAGCCTCCATGTCCCATAGAAGCCCTCAGAGTCAACCCTATCCCGTTTAGTTTTATTTATAGAAACAGTTTTCGCGGAACGCGTCTAAACAAAAATGGCGGAAAGCGTGGAAGAATTATAGGCTGTTCTAAAAATAAATCTACGTGTAAACGGGAAAGGGTTGACTCAAGGGTACAGAACATACATGTATGGAGGCTCCAACTGATCGGGCTCCTGACCTTGTCCGACATCCGACCTTGTATCGCATTTCTTACGCACAGCGCCGTATCCAATACGTGCCATGCGCTGATAAAACCATGATGGCGGAAAAGTAGCGGATCAAGCTAGTGGGTCAAGTTGGTGGATGAACAAGCGTCTAATTGCAAGAATGGCTTCCACCGTCGCCCCTCAAGGAATCCTTAATTCTAGACATTTTCTTTTCTCAAACAAAGATTATTTGACGTAATGGCACAAATTCGGGAGACAATTGAAGCCTTTTGCACTGTACTGAATGATCGATGCTCCGATAAAGTTTCTGCTGAAAGTTTTCGACAAGCCAAGTTTAACAAGGATGAAACGACAGCGACGCTTTGGCGGACTCTTCACACTATCCTGTGTACACAATCTTTAGAACCCATCGATAAAAGTAATCACGATTTTGTAAAATTATGCAAGCACAAAATGTTTCGAAAGGGATATCGAATTTGTGACTTTTATCGCCTTCCAGAGGACATGACTCGCGGCAGCAGAGAATTAATGTTGGCTTTGGGTTGGTTGATGGCCAAAGAGAATGTTGTGACCCTATTCTTAAACGGACTTCAACCTTTGATTTTTGAAGATCCACCGATAGACTTTGCATTGTACCACAAAATTCCTCTTCCAGCAACACTTGATGATTGGGCACCATCGAAACAGAAGGAGTGGGACCTTCAAAACTCTGTTCATGTCGCTGAACGTTTAATACTCAAGTATAACAAACTTCATGCAACTTTGAGAAGCCTTTTGGAATCAAGAAATGAGTACACAAAAGCGATTTGTAAGCTGCATTCAATTCGAAAGGCATCCAAATCTCAGAGTTTAAGCCATTTCTCATCACAAGACATATATTTTTTGCGTCATCCTCAGGAATTATCAAAGTATCAAGAAAGACTAGAGTGGTTTTGCAATTATGCCAGAGCTCTTGTGTTTTGGTCCCTGAATGAGTTAACATATTGGAAATGGATGGAGAGTGTGTTGGATGCAAAAATACTTAATAGCATCAAAACAGACAGTGAAATTGGAAACACTGATGGTTGTCAACAAAATCAGCCTTTTAAGCCAAGTTGGACTTTGCAGAAGGCTAAAGAATACCAAGTTGAACTTTGCCAAGTCTTGAAAGCTCAAGAAACTGTGTACAGGACAGTTTTGAAAAGTTGGAAGAAAATAAAGGCCAATCTGAGGGAGTCTTCTCAGGAAAGGAATGATAATCCATCAGATCATTTGTCTTTGCTTGATCAGGAGCTTTTGGTAGAGATAAGAGAACTTCAGGGTGATTTTAAGAGCTCTTATGAACATTTGAAGTATTCAAAACCCAAACAAGTGTCCTTTTGCCTCAGAAAGTTGAACCATGTTCAATCACGGACAGAAGCAGCATCAAAAGAGATTTCCAATATGTCAGCAGCAGCAGAAGAAATCTTGAGACTAACAAAAGAGAAACAAGCTCTTGAGGGTCAACTTAGAAACTTACAAAAACAACACAGGGCAAAACTGTACAAGATCTCCCAGACTTCTCCAAATCTTGTTTGTATCTCATCTGATTAAATATGAAAATAGTTTGTGAACTTTCTGAATTAACAAATGAAAAGGGGAATTGGTACTTTGTTTGACCACTTACCATTGCTGAAACAGAGTCTACCCTATCCTTGTGTCACTTACTTTGGTATGGTTACTTACTCTGCAGAAATTCAATGTACAGCTGTATTCCCATTCTGCAGCATGCTCCAAAGGTAGAGTAACACTCAACTAAAATCCATGTCATTTCCTGTAAACTGTGAAGTGAAGCAACACGGAGTATGATAATTCTGCCTGGATGGGTTACTTGAATATCACATTATCTCCTCTCCAAAACTTTGGAATCATGGCATGTCTCCTGAGTGCTATCATCAATTCACATGTAAGTGGTACAGAAGTCAAACATTTTCAAAAGAAAATCAAGTTGTGAACAATCTATTCTTTTTCCTTTTTTTTGTTTTTGTTTGGCAATTTCTGGGGTGAATGCAATCCAAGCATCCTTCGATTTTGTTGGGTTGAAAATTGTTTAATTCCAGAGGTCTGATTAAATTTGAAACATGAGACTGGTAGAAAAGATTCCAGCCTTCTTGAATAATGGCAGTTCAGGCTGTCTTGAGTAATGGCACTTCAAGGCTGGAACCTTGAAAAAATGGAAGAACAGTTAAGGAATTTGTAAGAATTGTGATGTTGTTGATGAGCTGAAGTGAAGTAAGATACACCTGGAAGGAAGTGTAGCTCAACTTGGGAACAGTCTCATGCAAATGACTCAGCTGGTAAGGAACTTGGGTTTTACCTAACTATTAGAAAATGCTGAACAAGGGCAAACGTTTGAGTCCACAGGGCTTTCAGTGACTTGTCAGCCACTGAACAAATTTCCGGCTGACGAGCACGTGATGGCATGATTCTCATTAGTTGTTTTCTTAACGATGATTTTGAAGCGTTTGACAGTTGGTATTTGCATGGTAGTGAGATTCGCAGCGACCGAAACCCGTAGTTTTTTGTTCCCTCACCGCTTCGCGGCTAAAATTTGTCCATGGAAAACAAAGAAAAACCTCTGGGACTAGGGTAATGGTCTATTGAACTGGCCTCGGTTGTTCGAAAGGTGGTTAACGCTATCCACTGGATAAATCACTGTCCAGTGGATAAAGGCAAGCAAAACCGATTGAGTTACTGTACCCAGTAGATTGACTCGATTGAGTTACCCCATAGACCCAGTAGTGGAGGTGGGTAGTGGTGAATATTTAATATATACCGCTAGCCACCGACAGTGAAATAAATGGTTTTAACTCATTTATTCCTGTAGTGGTTACAATATTTTCAGGCATAAATCCTGCGGAAGTTAGCGAAAATATTTAAAATAATAAATAACATTTCTTCAAATGGGGTTGAAAACTCTTTCTGTAGTTGAAACCGTTCTGGAAAACATAATTATCATTGAACTTTGTTCGCAAGTGAATTGACATCAACTAAGGTTACGCAAGATGAATTTGCATTTATAAACAAAGCTTTTTCACCGGTTTTTATCGATAACAGGGGCGTACCGTGCGTACAGGTAGCTACGCCCCTGGATAAACACGGGGTTAAAAACATAAACCAGTACCTTTAAACACAGCCAAACCAAATTTGGTCGCTTTCTTTGTGTTTTCAGGAACCACTTCATCGTTAATTTGGATAATTTCTTCGCTTGTTACGGTTGCAAACCGGGACGCCATTTTTCTCAAAATTCACGTTGGGGAGCGTAAAAATCGCGAATTGCTAGTAGGTAGATAGCAAAGTATATTCGGAGTGTGAGTAGCCAATCAGAGCGCGCCTTCAACGCTATCCACTGTTTTAGTATATACTAAAGTGATTTATCCACTGGATAGCGCTATTCACCCTTCGAACAACAAGTGTCAGACCGATAACTGTCCCATAACTTTCTCCGGTAACAAACTGGCAAGTGAATTAGTTCAAAGAAGGACACGTTTTCAGCCAATCACAACTGAATAAATTGTATACTTTGATACATTGTATAAGCCTTCTATGATCATAAATAATTCTCCTAATTCTGTCAACAGCCAAGTTCATCCAATAACTTCAGTGTATTCAACCAACAGTGTTTCAAATAGCGCAAATTTAAAACCAACCTTGGGCTTCCTTGTAGCAAGATCTATTTGTTTGCAGAACCGCCTCGGGTTGGTCTCAAACAATCTGTTCTGTCAGTGTTGCCTAATTTTTTTCGTTACAGTACAAGAAAAAGAGGAAAGCAGCTTAGTCCGTCCCTCTTCAGGGTCTTAAAACGAAGAGTGCATCCCCCTTTTTCTTTAATTAATATGTTGCAAGAACTAAGTTGTAACAAGCCTATGCAGCGGTTCGGAAAGAATGAGGGTTTTCTTATGTGCACTCGGTAAGCAAGGTGACAATTTAATTTGGTTTGATTGAATGCGAAGAGAAGCAGCGGAGACTCGGAAAACGATAACTCGCCGAAATCGTGTCAGATCGACTCAAGAAGCAGGTAGACAGGATAGAATACAACACTACGACAGGGCAACTCCGACTCGCCTACTTGCAAACAGTGAAGGAGTTTTCAGGTTTAAATGGCCAAAACATTAAGCCCTTTCTCAGTGTCCACTGACAGCTTCAGCGCTAAAATCAGGTTAAAAAAAAAAAAACAAAAAAACTGTGTACAGTCAATGTGTTCCGTGTTTTGGGGCAGTTCATTTCTGATATCAGATCCCTTACAGATTCTGAGTACTGGGAAGATCATTACGATGCAAAGCGCGAAAGTCTTTACTTTTTTTCTATGGGATGGTAAACCAGATAAAATTAAAAGAACAGAATATTTAATCTATGCAGAAGGTAACTAAAACGCCAGACATACAGAGCTTTAAACGAAATGGATCCAAAAGTACCTAGATCCACATAACAAATTAAAGCATAATGGAACTGTTTTTCGCTTTTTTTCCTCAATAGTCTTCTTTTTAACGGTAACCTCAATAATGTGAAGTATATATGAAATAATTCACATGTGAACTGCGGTTGCAGATGAAAGTGAAGAATGATCATCGCAGTTAATTTTCCAATTTAAGCAATTGGAAAGGAGAAGCCTGAAAAAGTCAGGGCTTCAACGGGATTCGAACCCGTGACCTCCGCGATACCGGTGCGATGCTCTACCAACTGAGCTATGAAGCCACACATTGGGACCGAGGTCAATTTAGTGAGTTCATATCTCCCGTGAGGAGTAACCTCGATCTAGAGGACGTTGTTTCTTTGGGGATAAAGGAACCTTCCAGAAAAGAATTAATCAAAATTTGGTCTCGTCTTACTTTAAAAAACAACTCTCCAGCTTTGGCGGGACACCAATTGGTATAAGTCTCTCGTACATATACGTATAACAAGCCCATTTATTATCGAAACTGTTCTTTGGCAGGTATCTTCTTCATAAGCGACCCGATTCTGGAAGGTGATTCTCAATTCTTAACTTTCCATACTTTTAAGAAAAAATTCGCAAACCCAAAAACTATTATGCGCAAACCAGAAGGGCTTGACACCAGAAGAATTGACACCAAAAGCCACCAAAAGCCTTTTTTTTTTTAACCACATTTACAATAATTTCGTGTAATTTATCATGCAAAGCGTAATGTAAGTAAACATGTAGTATGTAGGTATGCCCGGTATGCCGGTATGCCAGTATCATGCAAGTGTTAGGTGATGTACGTTTGTTCCTAAATAAGCAATGTAAGTAATTAAAGCGTATTATATATATGTAGTGTTATATGTATGTAGTGTTCAGTGTGTAGATTCAGTAGATTCAGTTGTGTTATCCTAGGACGCAATCTATTCCGTTTTATATTATTTACCGACAAATACTGATTAAAGTTGGAAAAAGGCTAATCTTCTGGCATGCAAAATGAAATCTTGAGAACCTAATTCTCTCTAGAGTGGATATTTGTTGTGTCGAGAGATCGTAACATCGTTCTGTAAGTAGGATACACACTATCAAGTTGATATTTGCTGCGCGGCTGATCAATTCGACATTTTTAACCACTGGAACAACAATTTTTCATTGGTGGAAAATAAGGACTTGGTCTTATTATTCAGAAGATGCAAAATTTGCATTGGCATTGTTTTCAGAGAGATGCAATGCATACTACGCTGACCATTCACGGAACGAAGTTCACGGAATAACCAGTTAGATCGGCCAGCCAGTTTTATCTGTCTGCATGGTTTAAAAGTGCGAGGGTCGTTACAAAGTGATTAACTTAGACGTTTGACAACGACCCCACTTCATATTTTTCGCTAGCAGTAAATGTTTATTGATCCAATGTTTTAGTGCTACCCAGAAGGTAAATATATCCGGTATCCAGTGTCAGCAATTGTCCAATCTTGTGCAGCTTTTGTTTCGCTTGCAAATTCCATAGGAGTGAAGAGGGCTTCGGACATTGAATCGGAAGCTTTGTCTGCGTAGTTAAATCGACACCTATTTATTCTTGAACACAAGTTCCACACGTACATGAACGAAAACATACCATAATCATTACAGCACGGGGTCAGCACTTTATGTCATGAGAGAATCACGCACAATTCTGTCCTAATAATGACAAGTCCTTTTGTTTGGCCTTGCGGGGGAGTTGGCCGGATTTGCACTCCAATGTTTTAAGGTTGTGTTGATTTGCTTAGCGGGTTGGGAGAAAAAATCGACCAGCAGATCGTTATGAATTTGCTTGCGTTTCCCAAACTTTTCATGTCCAAGTACAGTGAATTAACTGACAAAACAAAAATTGGCCTCGGTCAGTAGAACCTCGGTAATGCGGTCTGTGATCTTCTCATATCTTAGAATGGTCGTGGAAAACCAACTGGCCGAAATAAGGCATGAACTGAGGACCATAGACTAAGTTAAGTTTGCGAAAAGCCGATGTATTAGCGCACCTTGTCTGTATTTCCAACTCGATCCTCATCATACAAGAAATCACTGACCTATATTTTATCGGAAAACGGGATCTGTAGTAACCGCGAGGCTATTGACTGTGGTTTTTTTTCTTATCAGTTGTACCCAGTCCATGTTTTGCACCCACCAAAAACTGAAACAATCTTTGAAACTTGTCCAAAGATCGGGCAACTATTAAACTTTACAAACTCGTCCCTTTAATGCTCAATGATTTAATTGAACCAACAGGAAAAAAACAAATGTTTATTCCTCAGTGCCCCATGTGATTTTACCGAGCAGTGTAGCGCGTTTGCACGTGTTCAACATCAAAATTGAGTCATCTGATTGGCCGCCGTCAGTGGTGTGTCGGAGGTGTGTTGTAAACCGGGCTCAATCCACATACAAAAACCAGCAAATGTTGAAATTTCTCATACTTTTATTGCTCCGTACGCCGCAGTCTTCTAGTTTTCATAAAGAACCACCATTTTTTTTGCAGGCATCAGAGAAGTTGGATGTTAATCCCTTAAATTGTTTTCACGGGGTGAGTCTATCTTTGTATGTCCGTGGATATTATTTACGTTGTTCGAGGCCAGTATTTTAAGGTGTTGTGTGGTAATAATTTGGCTTTTAAGAAGGAGTTCAAGTCAGCCATTTGTTCTTTGACCCTTTTTCTTCATGTGTTATTCTATCACTTTCCGTGGCATTTATAATATAATCATTTAGCATGGAATTTGTTACTGGAGTGGTGCAGATCGCTTCTTCCAAGGAAGTTTTTGACCAAGCTTTCTTTGACCTGCCGCAGGAATTTTTTTTGTTGGAGCACAAGTCCCGAGAGGTCTCAATGCTTCGTTCACTCCCTTCGGGTGCACAATGGGGAGCTTAATCAAAGGCGTTTTAGAGCGATGGACGGTAACCTAAAGTGGACGTTATAATTCTTGGTCTAGGATATCGCCCAAATTCGCAAGCAAATCGTTTCTATAAAGAGTGAAGACACTCTTACTTCCGGTTGCCGTTCGTCGTTCAAAAACGCCTGTGTTTAAGTTTCCTAATATAAATCCTTGGATGGAGACATTTCAACCGATAAGTACAATATACTATAAAGTTCTATAGAATTGATCTCTTATACGACGCAATTAAATTGAAAAACGGTCTTGCCATATTGACTCCAGGGGCGCGTTTTTCGAAAGCCCCGGAACTTTTCGGGAGTATTTTGTGCGCCACAATTCCCTCTGTATCTTAAAAAGGATGTTAACAGACCAGATTTTCAGAATAAGCGGTTCGTAGTTTTACAAATTGCTTTTCGGGACTTTCGAGAAACGGGCCCCAGGCACGCTATTTGCTAAACTACTCAGTCAGAAAACACTACATATGGCCAATTTTCGATGATAAATCGCTGCTAACAAAACTCTTGGTGTTGAAGCCTATTAACAGGATTAGCGGTTATAAACTAAGTAATGTAATCATCCAAGCGTTGGTGGCCCCTCGTGGCTAGTTCTGGAGGAAAAAGCAGTTGTAAGTCACGAGGGCTAACACGACCTCCAAGCACGTGAATCAAACATGATCGATGCTTAAAATGCACGAAGTCACGCTATCGCGTCCTCGGTGCTCTTTTGCTTTGTTCCTAAGACACCAGACTAAAAGCCATGCTTTTCTCTCTTTAGCGTCGCGTTTTTTATTATTTTGCCATGTTCTTCCACACTAAGCTACAAGCGAGTTCTCACAGGGATGTGAGCTATCATTGAGTCGTCCAACCAAGCCAAATTTTCGCGTTTTCCAAATGATACATATAATGATGCCCTCAAACATTTTTTACATCTTTAATCGGAAAAAATAAACAATACAGATTTATTAACGGCATTTCTTGACTCTGAATACCGTTTGCAACCTCATTATTGGCGTGATCTTCAAACGTCATGCAAATCAACCAGTTACCTCGTTTTGTTGTTTCCAGGCTACAGGACACTGATGGTGAGGTACCGAGCCTGCTAATTCCGGACCATTGATTTTTCTTGGACGCTTTAATTTCCATTCGCTGGCTTGAATGCTGGAAAATTTCACTGTCGAATGGAACGGGCTGCTTGCTAGGTTTATTATTATTATTATTATTATCATTATTATTATTATTAATTGTATAGCCCTATTTACATGTACAGATCAATAGGTTGTCACGTGCGCATTTCTTCCGATTGGTGCATTGCCGAAAGTTTTGTGATGGTAATCAATTTTTTTTTCGGCATATGAATAAATCATTTTCACCACAAAGCCTTCGCACTTAGACTCCCTTTGAAAAAGAGGCTGAAGTGAACTTGGAAATGGCCTTTTTCGATGTTTAAAAATTCACTCTTAGATAAAAGGTATTATCTCGAAGCTCTGGGAAAAAACCGTATACAATTCGTTACTTTTTTCCCAGGGTACCTAAGTCCTGTTCATTGTTTGAAGTTCGGTGTTAAAATACCGAAATTGGTCTATTTCGGCGACTCAGTGGGACAGAGGCTGTAACACCACCGGTTCCTTAAAAAATGAATGAATTGAACCTTCGTATGAAAAAGCGGGAAATTCGTTACTTGTGTTACTGCTTAAAAATGCCCGTACTTCACGAAATCGAACAAATCGGTTTATCGCATTAACTTAAATTAAAGGGAATCTGGGCTGAAAAGCAAACTTTGGTGTCAAACTTTACTTGAACTTTACTCTTAAAATGTTCCTGGGATTTAGAGTTGATATTCCTACCAATCTTCCAAATGGGAGGTACCCAGAAATTCGGTTTGAAAAACCCCCTCGCCACTTTTTTATTTTTGCAATGTTTCATGGGATTTTTTTCTTGTTGTTGTTGTTGTTTTTTTTTTTGCCGTCGCGGCGTTCTCAGAATTCTCAAGGTGGCAACTTCAGAAGAGTTCTCAATAACTCCGAACAGGTTTGAGCCGGAATAAGGTCCTGACCAAGAAAGTTTAAATTCAAACGACGAAGATGAATGCGACAATAGCGAAGAACTTATCGGGCGCTTAGTTTAGAGTGCTGTACATGCGAAAATTACGACACATCGACGCTTAAACACCAAGGCGAGCGTTTATACTGCAGAAATAAACTTCTCCCACCTTTTTCAAATACCCAAGATGAGAGTGTATGCTAACCAACGGCGAGTTCTTTGAATGTTCTTTTTTATCGCCCAATAAATTTGTGTGACACCGTCCGTATTGATAAAAAGCAAACTTTATGCCGTAAAGGTTTCTAGTTTTGTTTCTAAGTGGCAAACTTCCGCGTTCAGGTGAATAAAGAGGACATCATAATTTCCAAAAGACCATGTATTATTTTTTTAGCTGAAAACCATTCTGCGCTCCTAAACCCTCACTGCGTATATTGTACTACTCCTCAATTTACCCTTATTTTTATTACTGTAATGTTGTTTGGGTTTCGACGAACAAAACTAACCTCTGAAGTCTTGTTATTCTGCAAAAGCGTATTATTAGAATTATAAATAAATCAACTTTCTTGCTCATACAGACCCCATTTTTAAAGAAATTGGTATTCTAAAATTTGACGATATTCATTACATTCAACTAGGTCAATTTGTGTACTCTTACCATCGAGGTTTCATAACCGCTTCTGCCTAAATAATATAATCCATTCCTAAAACACTAGAAATTCCCATGCCTTCCGTCCACCCTACTTTCCATCTGCTTTATTCCAATGATTTTGCTGATGCCAGAGTGGTAACGTGGTTCTTTCAAATAAATGGAGAACACATCCTTACTGTTAAACTCAGAAAACCTTGAACACCTGAAATTAATTCAGGGATGTGGATTTTGTCGTAATAACTCAAAGTTAACTTGAGTTTACGCAAGTAAACCTCAAAACCACAAACTAATCATCATTGCTGGAATTTGGTTGTATCAAACGAGTTGATACAAGTGAATTGACCACCGTAAACAGATTTGAAAGCTGACGTTTTGAGCGTTAGCCCTTTGTCAGAGCGAATCCACTGTTTGCAGTTTAGTCTCTTCACACCTGATTTTTTTTTCCTTGCAACGCGATAACATACCATAAATAGATCTACTGTTCACGGTTTTCTGAATTTTGCAGTGAAATATTAGCTACTGTAATAATTGACGTGAACATGATATGTACTCTTAAATTGTCTATTGTATTTTTAAGGTAACCTTTATTCTTATTTATCCTACAGAATATATATCCCTGAGGTAATATGGTCCAACAACTTACTGGGGACATTGTAGTGGCAGGCCTGGCTTGCAGGCTTCCAGAATCTGGTAATGTTGAAGAATTTTGGTCTCATCTGATGAACAAAGAAGACATGGTCACAGAAGATGATCGCCGTTGGATGCCTGGTCTTCATGGCCTGCCTAAACGTAGTGGAAAACTTAAGGACATCAAACACTTTGATGCGACATTCTTTGGAGTTCATGCTAAGCAAGCCAATAAAATGGATCCCCAGTTAAGAATTTTGCTTGAACTCACATATGAGGCGCTGATTGATGCTGGTGTTGACCCTCAGAGGATTCGCAATTCTAGGACTGGTGTCTTTATTGGCTCAGGGAGCTCTGAGGCTGGAGAAGCCCATAGCGCAAGCAGTGATAACATTGTTGGATATGGTATGACTGGCTGTTGCCCTGCAATGCTTGCAAATCGTATCTCATTCTCATTTGATTTTAAAGGACCAAGCTTTGCCCTTAACACTGCTTGTTCCTCGTCATTAATTGCTATGGACTGTGCAGTCCAGGCAATCAGATCTGGAAGTTGTGAGGCTGCCATTGTTGGTGGCGTTCGTTTAACATTGAAACCCAACACTGCTTTAGAATTCTTACGACTTAACATGCTCTCCCCTGGTGGTGCATGCAAAACGTTTGATGCCAGTGGTAATGGGTATTGCCGCTCCGAAGCTGCTGTAATTATTTACCTGACAAAGAGATCTGAAGCAAAGAGAATTTATGCTCATGTTGTCAACTCCAAGACAAATTCTGATGGATACAAGACACAAGGTGTGGTAAAGTTTACTGCCAATAGCATAAAGCAGTCAGGAATTTGATTCTCTGTCACTACAGTAGTTTTGACATAACTTTTCAATGCCTTAGTTAATGTGACAGGAGTCATTACTAGCATGGCTTAGCACAAAAAGTAGCTTGGCTTAACAAAAAATTTACAAAAGTGCAAAGGCGTTTATGTTAGCTTTAACCTTTCTGCACCATTGTGAATGAAGCATTGAGAGCATAAAAGGGATACCACAGATGATCTTGGCATTGCATATACAGTAGGTGCTCCAGACACGTACTCTGTGGCGTTCAGTGCTTTGCGTTTTACCTTCATAAGATGCTAACAACACTTTTCAGTGAAAAACACACCAAAATGTGTGATCATCATAACACTGCCGTCTAGGAAAATTATGAACACTCCTTAGTGGAGCCACATGGAGCACTTATCTTTCCACCAACTTGACGTGCATGCTTAATATTCAATTCTTCTCCGAGGCTGTAAGGTTCTCTGACTTAAGTATTTCCTTGACTTTGAATTCTGCGATGTTTCAAGTTTCAGTTTCATTCCAAATGCCGTTGATTCAAATGTTCTTGGGACAAGCTCAATGTCTCTGCTACAGCGACTGTGTGCTGTGATAAGAATGGTTTCATGTCCTCAATGAATGGCGGGGAAAAGGCCCTCAATGACATTGCTTGTGACTTTCTTTCTCGTATTTGTCCTGGCAGCTATCAATTACAGTCTGTCCCCTCGGAACTGGAAATGTCCACAATTTTTTTTAGTTCTGCAACTGAGCTAGTTATGAAATCTACTTGGGTGTTTATGTTTGTCGCGAGTGAATTGCGGTTAAGTTTTAAACCATTCTTTTTTGTAACCACAACATCTCAGTTTCAGCATTAAAACAAGTTCTGATGGAGTGGAGTTCAAATCAGCTCCTAAACTATAAGGGTTGGTTATTTAGACAGAGTTTAGCGGGCGCTTAACAAACCCGCGTTCCAAGTCACTTTTACTTACCCAAGCACTAGTATATTTTGGCTGTTCATTGTCGAAAACAGTTTCCAGAAGGCAAGAGCAGAGGAGAAAAGCATATATATTCTTAACGCAGCTCACTTGTAGAAAGGTCTGGAGGTAACATGATTGTCGTAAACCGAGGTCTAACTTACACTTCGTTTAAATAACCGGCCCTAACTCTTTATACGCGTCAATGATTACAAATTGTTGTATTTGCATCTTTTGATTTAGGTGTCACATATCCGAGTGGTGCAGTTCAAAAACAGCTGCTGGATCAAGTGTATGCTGAAGCTAACATAAATCCTGCAGGCGTTGCATATGTGGAAGCTCATGGCACAGGAACAAAAGCTGGGGACCTAGAGGAGCTGAGTGCAATCACTAGTGTCTTCTGCAATGGGCGTTCTCCCGAGATGGGTCCGTTGTTAATTGGCTCGGTGAAGTCCAATATGGGTCATTCTGAACCTGCGTCAGGTCTGTGTGGAGTCATTAAGGTGTTACTTGCTATGCAGCATGGGGTGATCCCACCTAACTTGCACTTTAACACACCCAACCCTGACGTACCTGCTCTACTGGATGGGAGACTTAAGGTAAGGCGCTATCTGGAAAGCAATGTAAAATTCCAAGTTCCCCCTTTGGCACACATTTACGCCAAGCTACTTTGATCGTAACAGAAGATTCTGTTCAACTGTACTGTGGTAACAAAGCCTCGCAAAAGCGTGCATTATTGTAATCAGATTTAAGAGGAAAAAATGAAGATGAAGTGAAGATATCATACTGATAGCAATAACTGAATTCTGTCAAGATCTGGTTTCAGTTAAATCGTACTTCACTTGAGCATTTTCTTTCATTACATAAATAGTGTTGAAGTCTAAGGGGATAAATGAATGGATACAGTAGCCAACAAATAGAACTGTTAAGTGCTTACACATTCAGAAATCTGCATTGTACAGGTTGTATCTGAACCATTACCATGGAAAGGTGGTCTTGTTGGTATTAACTCATTTGGGTTTGGTGGTTCCAACGCACATGTGATCCTGATGTCTCCTAGCATGTGGGCACCACTGGCACCGACCAAGCCTACTCTGCCAGTTGTGATTCCTGCATCAGGACGCACAGAAGAAGCTGTCAGGAAACTACTCCAATTTGCAAGAGAGAATATTGAAACTACAGACCTGTTGGCTTTGTTGACAGAAATTTCAGCAACATCTTTGGCCACATTTCCATACAGAGGTTATTCTGTCATTGGGAGTGAAAACAATACCATGGCAGAAGTTATGACACTTCAGCGTAACCCAAGGTCTGTCTGGTACGTATTCTCTGGCATGGGCACACAGTGGACGGGTATGGGAGAGAAAATGATGCAGATTCCTGCATTCCATGATTCAATTTACAAGACTGCCGAAATTCTAAAGGAGCACGACCTTGACCTGGTTAAGATAATAATGGAGAGTGAAGAGAAAACCTACAGCAACACAGTCAACTCGTTTGTGGGCTTGGCATCTATTCAGATTGCATTGGTGGACTGCTTGACAGCTTTAGGTAGGTATTATTATTTAGGTTAGTATACTTGAGAAAATCATTAGAAACCTAATGGTATTGACCTTTCCAGATTCCCTGTGGGTACCCCGCTAATAAAACTAATCTGGAAGGCTGCATTGGTAGACGTTTTTTGCACAATTTATAAATAATGATAAAGGCGATGTGCAGCACACTTGAATGCAAGGTTTATTGCCCTCTCGATTCACTTCTCATGACCAATCCTATGATATAGGCCATTGTGCTAATCTCAGGTAAATCCATTTACAAAGTCAGTCACTCCGTTTCAACACAGGCAAGAAGATTGAGTACAATTTTTGTACTTTTTGGGTTATTTTCCATCTTGCACTAACCTATAACTGAGATCAATCAAAATCTATGCTAGTTAAGTTGTTTGAAGCCGCAATGCTCAATGTTAACACAGGAGTTATCAGCCGTGTTTCTTTTCTTGCCTTGTCATTTTGCCTTCAGGAATATCCCCTGATGGCATTGTGGGTCACAGTGTTGGAGAGCTTGGCTGTGCATATGCTGATGGCAGTTTGACTGCTAAAGAGGTTATCTTGGCTGCCTACTGGAGGGGTAAGCTCCAATTGATATGATTACAGTGTTGTTTACTAGAATGGGTTTCGACTAACCCTAACCCAACCCTGCCTAAAGCCTGCTTGGAAAACTTACGATATAATCAGTGCAATCAATAAGCACTATCGGGAACTGAAAAGGGCGCATAAATCAAATTCTCGGGAAGACTGGTAGAAACACAAAGGGTCAGAGTATTACGTAATGTTATAAGGAAATAAGACGCCGGTATTTTCAAGAGTGCATCAGTGATCGCATGATAAGAAAAGAAAATCCAAAAGGCGCATGAAGAGCGTTGAATTCTCTCTTCACAACACAAACGTCAACCAAGATTATCGAATTGAGAAGGGATAACGGTAGCTCAAATAAGTTCGGCGATGGCGAAGATGCTAAATCACTTCTTTGTGAATACTGATCAAGAATTAAATAATGCAGCAACTCCACCGACTCTTTTGAGTTCTCAAGGCTTGAACATTTTGTCTCACCGAGCACTCGGAATTTTGTCACTCATTGCAATATCTCCCCACCCCAATAAAAGTGCAGGAGACACACTTGTTCTCTTATTTGTGAATGATATCACCCTCTATCTAGCAAATACTTCTGTACATATATTCAAAGATGACACTACAATCACAGCAAGCGCACACTTTTCTGATATTCAATCTCTGACAGAGCGTTTGAATGGTGACCTTGATGCGGTGAACAACTGGGCGAATAATAATAGACTGTTTATTAACGCGACCAAAAAGAAATCAGTTGAAAGGTATTGCTAGGAGGCTAGGTGAAGACAATGCCCCATTCTTGGGCATTACGATAGATAACTGGAATTTCTGAGGTCCCTTCGCACAAGCTTTTAAGTGTAACTCTTGATAAGAAGGTGAGTCTTGAATCACACAGTGACGAACTTTGTGAAAAGCAATCAAAGCGACTAGGTCTTCTCAAGCACATAAGCCCTACCCAAAGCATCGTCAAAGGGGAATTTACTATAACAGAGTCATAAAGCCTACGCTCATATATTATATCACATAGTGTGGTATAGGATAATTGCAGTAGAGAAAGCCTCCAAAGGATTCTTAGGTTTCATAAAAGGGCCGCCCGCATTATTCTTGATGCTGTCAGGTCAACACCATCTGTTACGATATTTAATAACCTAAATTGCCTGTCCTTTACAAAGCAATCACTTATTAAAAGAAGCACGCTAGCCTATAAGCGCGTATATGTAACAATTATTCTACGAGGGCGCACTGAATATGCTAGTTGGTTATAATCATTTCATATACAGCAAGCCCGAGTAGAATAATTGTTTTATTAAAAAACAATTGTTTTCTTAAAAACTGAGAGCTGCAAAAATGATATCAGCTCGCTTTATTGCTGACGCGTTCCTCGACCATATTAAGTACAGCAGGTATATGAGCTGATAGCCTGTGTCCGACGAGCCAATGAAAATGCTGGAAATCTGATAATTATTATACCCCTAGCTCCATTCATAAACTATGAGTAAGAACTCTGAAATTCACGGAAGAGAATCTCTTTATTCAACCTCGAATTTGATGAATCCAAAGTACAAGCTAAAATTGAAAGAGGGAGGACTTTCGCAGGTACGACGATAAAAGAATGGGTGGGCGCTTATTTGAAGCTGGACACTATTGATGCAAGTGTAGGAAAGAAAGAGTCTGTGGCTAGATACAAATAAATTACTGAAAACATTGTTAAATAAATAGAAAGCTACCATGCTTATCAACTTTTGACTTTCTTTTATTTTTTGGCTAACTTAAGCAATTTTTATAATTTATTTCCAATTATGAAGCATTAATTAGTTTTCTATGACCTTGTTGTTATTGTCTTATTGTACATAATTTTCTATTTATTCATAGTAGTTTTTATTAACTTTGGTAATGAGGGCCATGGAGTTGTCAGGGTATCTTTTACTACTGTGAAGTGGTACCCTCTTTAAACAAACTCTCTTACTTACTTTTACTTACTTACTTTTACATACTTACTTTTACTCGCTTACTTTTACTTTTACTTATACGTTTAAGTTTAGTTTTACTTTACTTACTTACTTACCTAATTTTTAGGTCGCTGTGTCCAGCAGGCTAAACTTCCACCTGGGGCTATGGCTGCAGTGGGTCTAACATGGGAAGAAGCTAAGAAGAGGTGTCCTGTAGGTGTGAGTCCTGCTTGCCATAATGCTATAGACACTGTTACCATCTCCGGGGATGCTGATGCAGTCAGCAAGTTTGTAAAAAGTTTGAAAGAAGAAGAAATCTTTGCAAAGGAAGTAGACACTTCAGGAGTTGCATTCCATTCCAGGTACATGGCCATCATAGCTCCTGCACTTAAAGAAGCTTTAGTGAAATTTATTGTCCCCAAAAAGAGGTCGAGTCGGTGGATCAGTACCTCCATTCCTGAAGAGAAGTGGAACACTGAATTGGCCAAGTACTCCTCTGCAGATTACCACGTGAACAACTTGGTTAGCCCAGTTCTTTTCCAGGAAGCTCTTCCAAAGGTTCCTGATGATGCTGTGGTGATTGAAATTGCCCCTCACTGCCTTCTGCAAGCTATTCTCAAGCGATCCCTCAACAAACAGACCGTCAGCATCCCTTTGATGAAGAGGAAGCATCCAAACAACATCGAATGTTTCTTAACTGGTCTTGGCAAATTGTACTCAAGTGGAATCAACTTTGATCCCACAGTAATCACCTTGGCAAAGTCATCTTTCCCTGTTCATGTTTCAACCCCTTCCATATCTCCACATATGGGATGGGAACACTCTCAAGAATGGGATGTACCTACATCTGCTGATTTCCAGTTTAGCAGCAGTGGTGGAACTGCAACATCTTGCAGCTTTGAGATTGACATGTCGCCATCATCAGCTGACCGGTATCTTGAAGGGCATTGTATCGATGGACGTGTTCTATTCCCAGCTACTGGTTATTTAGTATTGGCATGGAGAACCCTAGCAAAGTCTGCAGGACTTCTCCTAGAACATACCCCAGTTTCCTTTGAAGATGTTACCATCCACAGGGCTACCATCTTACCAAAGACAGGCACAGTAACACTAACAGTTCACTTAATGCCAGCTTCAAACAAGTTTGAGGTGTCTGAAGGAGAAAGCTTGGCGGTTTCAGGAAAGATGATCCTTCCGGAATTACCAGTGCTAAGGAAAGACTTCAAAGTTGCTCCTCCAGCTGAGGAAGAGGTTCACCTGACATCAGATTGTATCTACAAGGAGCTGAGGCTGAGAGGATATGATTATGGACCTACTTTCCAAGGAATTCTGGGGGCAAGCGGTTCTGGTATGTCTGGGTGTTAAGCCAGGTTTTATGTGACATCTGCTCATAATTCACACAAAAGTGGTGGTCCGCAGTTACTGGGTACTTTTTCCTAGTTTCTTTTGTAAAACATTCTTGTAACATTCACTGATAGAAACAGTTCCATTAAGAACTCCTGCTCAATAGCAAATGCCCTTAAAGAGAACAAGGGCAACTAGAAAAACAAGCCAAAGTTTGTTTGACAGATAGGTAACTCTGAACCATGGTTTACACTTTTCTAAGGAGTGGATCTTAATTGTTTTGATTTCCAGGAACGAAAGGTGAATTGAAGTGGATTGGTGAGTGGATTTCCTTCCTGGACACCATGCTTCAACTGTCAGTCTTAAGGCTACCTGGACGGGGACTGAGGCTGCCTACAAGAGTACGCTCATTACGCATTGATCCCTCAGTCCACCTGGAGAAGGTAAAAAGTGGATCCTGTGAGGTGCACCTTGATCCCAAGATGGACATAGTCGTAGCAGGAGGGGTAGAACTTCGAGGTAGAGATCCGAAATAGTTTTTTTTTTTGCCACAAGTTTAGTTCTCAGAACGTTATGCAGACTTCCAGTAATTTATCACTGTAACCTGCACTGCATGTTAGGTGCTTCAAATTTCAGGAAAGTTAATGAATGTTTTAAGAAAGGTTAATCAAACATTTTTATTATTCAGTTCAATATTTGCTATGTATAATGATTAATCTTTTTTAATGAAACATACGTTACAGCATCGTACATTACATACATTACAAGAATAAGTTACCTACATTACGTTGAAACGAAAACGACAACAACAAAAACTACAAATTGCAATAACCACTAAACGCTGTAAACGTTATGCTAAGTCTAATAGTGCTGTTCTTAACCTTTAGGACTTCATGCAACAGTAGCTCCAAGAAAACAGGATGGCCGACTTCCTGTCCTTGAGAAGTTCTTATTTGTTCCTTATGTTGATCAACCAACTTCCAAACAATCAAACCTGAATGATGTAACCGAGGAGAATTTCTACAATGCCATACAAGACGGTCCTCACTTGAAGCTCATGTTGGACATAGTCATTGAAAACCAAACTGGTAACAAATTAAGGATCTGTGAAATTGGTGCGGCAGAAGGGAAAGTGTTTGCATGTGCTGTGCCTTTAATTGGACTTCATCCCATGATGAAGCTTAACTACATAGCTACAGACCAAACAGGTGATCTGTTATCAGCCCTGGAAGAAGCTTCCCCTGATGAGAGTGTGGAGATCACTAAGTGGGACATTTCCAAAAATCCTCCAGGTGGATTAACCAAATGTGATCTTATTATTGCCTCAAATCTCATCCATATGACATCTGATCTTACCAGTGCTTTGGACAACATTAAATCAGCTCTCAGCCCCAGAGGATTTGTACTTCTACACGAGGTTACTGCAAATCTAGAGACTGCAAGGGCAATCTTTGGGAAAAACGGCTTCACTTCCAGTGAAGAACAACAGAAGTATTTCCTGACTGATGAAAAGTGGATGAAGAGGTTGGAAGCCTGTGGTCTTAGTGTTGTGTCACTCAAAAAAGTTGGATCCGTTTCAAGTCTACTCCTCTGCAGACGCACCAACACTGCAGAAGAAAAGCCCGTCTTCATTAATGTGGACGAATCATTTGAGTTTGTGCCACAGCTTCAAACTGCTTTTTCGTCAGATGACAAGTCAGCTATTTGGCTCTGCTCTTTTACCCCATTCCCCACAGGAATTGTTGGCATGACAAATTGCCTTCGTCAAGAGATGGGTGGAGAGAGGATTCGTTGTCTCTTGGCCAGCCCGAAACAAAAAGAAAAGGTTATGCAGCAGTTTGATTCACTGAAGAAATTAGACTTGGTCATGAATGTGTTCAAAGATAACAAATGTGGATCATACAGGTAAGTACCTGGTTGCTCACTAGCAGATGTGCCATTTTCTGTTTTACTTTCTGGACTGACGCTTTCTAAACTCATATTGCTCTTGGTGAAAAATTCTTTTTAATGTGCACAAGCAAAGCACTGATACTGAAGTTTAAGTTGACGTCAAATTTGGCACAAAGCCGTGTCCAACTCCAAGGCTAGCATGTAACGAAGAGCGTGTAATCTGAGAAAAATTCTGTTTCTGGACCTTTCTGCTCTAGCCCTCACTTGCTGCTGTACCATTCTATCAGGTGGAGAGTGTTGGACACAACAAAACGTTGTAAATTCAATTAAGAACCGTCGGTAATATAAAAACTTGGCTCGCAAATCTACTAATCTACTGAACTCACAAATAAAGATCAAACGACTTACGTAATTTTTCGTCTCCCGTGAATAAGGGTTCAATAATGGACGACCGGATTCACTACAAAATCTTACAAGCAAAACTACATGGTCGGAACCGCTTAGTACTCGGCTAAAAGCTTTGGACGTAGCCTTGGTCACGTGTCCATAAACTATCAGGGGGTTTAGGGACATGATGACAAACTACCTCTAACCATAGTTAGTTGACTAACTGTTCCCTAACAGATAGGGCTCCAGAAATTGAGTTTATTGTATTGTATATTAGCGAAATCGCGCAATTACTTTCGGCAGTCAAAGGAAAGCCGATCTATGCCACGTAAGGTATTTCCTGCAGAAAATAGTGAAATAAGGAAAAGATGGGTTACCATTTTATTGCTGGCTGTTGCCGTTTTGTGCATACAGGCATGTTCTGATAGAAAACTCCACAAGCGCTAACGAAGAAACTGAACATGCATATGTGAATGTGCTGACACGTGGAGATCTCTCCTCATTACGGTGGATTGCATCTCATCTGAAGTATGCACCAGGAACACGTGGGAACACAGAGCTGTGCACAGTCTATTACACCTCACTCAACTTCCGTGACATCATGCTTGCTACTGGAAAACTACCTCCAGATGCTCTCCCTGGTGACTTGGCCCACCAGGATTGTATTCTGGGAATGGAGTTTTCTGGAAAGAACCAGAGGGGGGAGAGGATAATGGGATTGCTTCCTGCACAGGCTTTGGCCACTACTGTTATCGCAGATCAGATGTTCACTTGGAAGGTAAATAAACAGTTTTGCCTCATGCACAACTGATGACGGATAGCATCAGAAACCCAGAAGGGTTCAAACATGTAACTCCCATATATTTTAACATGACAGTTCCGAGCAAACGGACAAGTGAATGGAAAATCAGAGTCTCAGGCAGGAATCGAACCTACGACCTCCGTAACACCTGTTGGATATTCTAACCACTGAGCTCCCGGTGAACTAGGTGGGTGTTACGGAGGTCGTAGGTTCGATCCCTGCCGGGGACTCTGACTTCCTTTTCAGTTGTCCCTTCGCAACTATCATATCATTTTTCTCGTGGGTGCATTACACCATTACCGTCATTAATACGTCCTATAAACATAAATGCTACATTTGGAAATGACTAATAAACTGATCAAATTGCCCTATCATTGTTAATTAATTGTTTCGTGCAAATCCTCTGTTTTCCAATCAGGGTACTTTGCAGTTCATGAATGTTCAGCGGCTATTAGAGCACGTCACTCATTTGAACTCCCTTATTCGTTTCTGATAGTATGCTATTTGGTTTGGACTATTTCTTACTCTTCCTATTCCTTTTGTTAACTTGAGGAATAAAGAATGAACAGGACTCCAGAAAAAAGAAGAGATAAAAAGACATAATATAGCAAAATAACGAGGGATTTGTATTGAAATATAATTAAATGAAACCAGCCATAAAACTAGGCTATCTTGTGTATAAATGATGCATATTAATATTTTTATACGGGCCACAGTGCTCTAATTTTGATACCCACATTGTTTTATATAAGAACCTGTTAAAAGTTTGGCAGGCTGAACCGGTTCGTATGTGTATGGTGCTTTATTCATGAAATCATGACAGTTAATTACGCGATTTCGAAAGTAATTACGCGATTTATTCTTCAGCCTGTAGATTCTTCATCCACTCGTTCTTTTATGCAGGTGTTTGCTGTATAGACCATTTCAAGGTTACAAAAGTAATTAAATTTGCCAGAAGGCCACCACTCGACATTTCAGACCTTGCAGTATGGAGGACGTTTAACACCTGACCCAAGTTTAATGACTTAGATCTCACGAGTATCCTGTAGCTCACTGTTAGAGCATCCGAATTAGTATTCGGAAGGTCATAGGTTCAACTCCTGTTAGGAGTATTCGGTTTTGTTTTCGAGTATGCCACTTCAAAAGTGTAATTCTTGTCATGTTTCAAGGTCCCCAAAGACTGGAGCCTGATGCAAGCTGCCTCTGTGCCAGTCGTGTATTCCACAGCATACTATGCGCTGATTGTCCGTGCCAATCTGGGACCCGGAGAGTCTGTACTCATTCACTCTGGTTCAGGGGGCGTAGGTCAAGCAGCCATCTCTATCTGCCTCAAGCTCGGATGTGAAGTGTTCACAACAGTCGGAACAAATGAAAAGAGAGATTACCTGATCGCGACCTTCCCAGATCTGAAGCCTGAGAATATTGGCAATTCAAGGGACTTGTCTTTTGAAGAAATGGTAAGTCAGATTTTGTAAGATTTACAAAAACATTTATTAATCTAACTGAAGTAACTACTATGATAATGGAAATGACGTCATTTGAATCACAACTAACCACTTGCAGGTCAGTGAAGCACTGGACGGTCGAGTTCAGACTTAATCCTATCGTATGTGAACAGATTCGTCTCAGTTGAGGTGATTTCGTTATTGGGGCTGGGACATACGGGGCAGAAGAATAACCAATCCTCTATTCGAATAACAAATAATAACAGCAATACCAATGCCATGCAATAACAATACCATGTATGGTGCCGTGCACCCCCAAAATGACGTTGACAGGCTATATTTGTCAAGAGGAAGAAGTGGACATTGTGTAAAAGGCTTTGAAAGGTGCATCCACAGCCAAGAGAACTGAGGTCCTTTCATCATTGGATCTCCTCTCTTGTTTAGCAAATTATTTGATAGTCGTGTTAGTACAGACAGTTATCCTGCATTAGCATAAATAATGTCATTGTAATATCAGTCATCCTAAATTAACATGATTTTTACTGGTAATTTTCTTATTTAAGCATACTAGGCTAGATTGGCCTTTGCTCCCTGCCGGCATGCTCTAAAATGTAAAACTTTTCGTAAGGTAAACAAAATTTAATTGTGTATGGAAGTCCATAAATGTGTGTAGAGAACAGTGTTGGGTGGTATGAGAATAACGGGGCTGAGGGACGGTTGCTGGAAGCAGGAAGTAGTAAAAGTGTCTGGAGTGGTTAATGTGGACATTTGTGTAAAACCAGAGTAATTTGAAAAAGAAGAAGAAGAACGAGAAGATAATTCGGGGAGAGAAAAAAAGGTACATGGTCATTTTCTGGTGGAACTGGAAGCTGCAGGTATTGACAAAGTTGACACTGGCGAAAAAAAGCAGACGTGAAGCCCAGCACAGGGGCTCCCATCCTTGCAGCTCAGGAGCAAAATTTGATAAAACGCTGAATCGAAATCAGTTCTTGTTTTTCATTCATTTTTTTCTTTTCCTTTAACTCTTGCAGGTAATGCATGGTACAAATGGGCATGGTGTTCAGGTGGTACTGAATTCTCTTGCTGAGGAAAAGTTGCAAGCCAGCCTGCGGTGTTTGGGTCGTCATGGCCGCTTCCTGGAAATTGGAAAGTATGATTTGTCCAACAACAGTCCCCTAGGGATGGCTTTGTTCCTAAGGAACGTGTCTTTCCATGGAATCTTGCTGGACGCCATCTTTGACGATGGCAACCCTGAGTGGATGCAGGTTTCTGAACTTCTGACAGATGGAATCAAGTCAGGTATAATGGTAGACAACAGCAAGCATACAAATCAAAACTATTAATACGAAGGAGTAGACAATAGTGACAGGGATAAGGCATCTAATGGTTTTCTTTATCGTTTGTTTGCTTCATGCCTTCATGGTTACTGAAATGGTTGTAGAAAAAAATAGTAAGTTCTTTCTCATGCAGACAGAACTCAAGGGTTGCGATAAAATTTCTTTCTCTTACTAATTATTTTAAGCAGTTTGATTGGCAAGTGGCTGATTGGACCCGTGTTCAGAGATTGGCAAGTGGCTGATTGGACCCGTGTTACCAAAACGTCACGTCACCACTGAAGCCCACAGTACGAAAGTTTTCTCGTTTCTGTTGTTCATGATGATTTTTGTGTGGATTTCCTAATAGGAGCCGTGCGACCGTTGAAAACCACAGTATTTGACCGAGATGAAGTCGAGCCTGCATTCCGTTTTATGGCCCAAGGCAAACACATTGGCAAAGTGGTCATTCAAGTCAGGCCCGAAGACCAGACTAAGTCAGTGGTCAAACTTATGGCACATGCGCGCAGTATGTGTCATCCTCGTAAGAGTTATGTAGTGACCGGAGGCCTGGGTGGCTTCGGCCTGGAACTGTCTCATTGGTTGGTGGAACGAGGTGCGCGCAATCTGGTCCTTACTAGTCGCAGAGGTAAGACTGTAGCATACTTTTTTCCTCCGTCGAATTTCGTTTGAGAAATTGATCGATGAGTACGGGCAAAGAGAAAATGGTAAAGAAAATCCGATACTTAAAAGTTAACACGTAACAAAAGTACGCTTTAGCTTGATTACACTACTCTTTTATAAAATACATGTTCAACTCATGGTGGATGCACAAATGTAGTTTGCACTGGTTTAACTGCTGTGCTTTCTCCAGGTATTCGTACTGGTTACCAGGCTCGTCGCATCAAGGTCTGGAGGGAAATGGGTGTCAACGTCCTGGCACTAACAGATGACGTGGGGACAAAAGAAGGCGCGGCGAGTATCGTGACAAAATCGCGTGAGCTGGGTCCCTTAGGTGGAATCTTCCATCTGGCCGTGGTGCTAAAGGATGGAATGTTCGAGAATCAATCAGTGGAACTTTTTCAAGCAGTCAGTAAGCCCAAGTACTATGGGACAATCTATCTTGATGAGTTGACAAGGCAAACGGATGTTGCACAGGATCTTCACTGGTTTGTAGTGTTTTCGTCAGTGTCCAGTGGCCGTGGTAACGCAGGACAGACTAACTATGGATTTGCTAACTCCGCTATGGAGAGGATCTGCGAAGACCGTGTTAAGAGTGGCCTGCCTGGCCTGGCTATCCAGTGGGGTGCCATCGGAGATGTTGGACTCATACAGGTACCACGCGACGGTTGTCTGTTAACTACTTTACTTGCGTGTTAAATGCAAATGGTGAAAGAGCAAGCCGTGTGCTAGCGAGGAATGACTAAATCCCGGCATGGCTATTCCGGGGCTGGGGGGTAGGGGTAGGGGGAGGGGAGGGGGTTCGGGTGAGGAGAAGAGGGTGGGGGAAGAGGGGTGAGGGTTAGGGTTTAGGATTACAATTTGCGATCCCCGCCAAACAAAAAATCATATTGCTCGATGCAGTGAGAACTTCAACTTTATTGACTAATTAAAAGTAAAGTAAGTTAGGTTCGCATTGCTTTTTTGTGTTGAGACGTGTCAAGATCTAATACCTAACACCGCAAAGCGAGAATTTGCTTGGAACAGGTTCACTACAGCCCCTACTAAACGATACAATATCGTCACGAATGCTTAAAAATGTAAGATCGAAATAAAAAAGAACTTATCCAACGAAAAATTTGGTCAAACATTACATGACTTGGACGCAAGACATTCTAACTTTGTTGCACAACATTACGGGGGCGCGTTTTTATTGAGGGCCACGGTACTAGTGTGATGAGGCAGATGGACAAAAAGGAGAAAAGATGAATACGTCTGAAGTTACTGATTACTGATTCCTTTTTTCCGAAAAATTATCGGTGGGAAGGATTGTTTCATTTGTTGTCTCACAGGAACGACTGGTTTTTCCATTCAAAAGGAAAACCCTCCTAGTTTGTACTCAGGAAAGTTATGATACGTGTATCACTTTACGTAATACACTCGGTGTGTGAAGAGAGAGGATTATCATATAACAGCGACATTAGTGAACCTGATGCAAGCAGCTACTGGTACTCCTCTGCATTGTCGGCAAGATGCGTCTCAACACAAAGCGGGAAAACACGAAATAATATCTAAAGTTGAAATTACTTTTATTTGTTACCAGAACGTTAGTGTAAGTCAATAAAGTTCAGATTCTCATTGCACTGACCAATATGATGGTTTCTGTCGCGTCAGAAGTCGCATAGATAGAAATTCACGTAGCGCGGCGCCCCATAAACAAATGTTTTGAGGTTTTAAAGGTGTCTAGCATCATGAGTCCAACAGTTCCACACATAAAAAAGGACAAGCCCTGACCCTCACCCCTCTACCTCCAACCTCTACCCTCACCCCTCATCCCTATCCCCCCCGAAATAGCCATACCGACTAAATCCTCGTTCAAAGCTCAGCTGACCCTTAAACCTAGCGATAAAAATATTTAAACTGTATGTATAAACTTGCCCAAAAATCTAGATAAATATCCAATAATTTGAATTCGAATTGATGAGATAATAACTTCAAATTTCATCTATATTCCAAAGATCAGAAATGATTGTTTATGTGAACACGTTATTCTATGAATAGCAAGTGTATTAGAATATAATTATCCAATCCTGATTAAGCACACATTTATGTACAAACTATGAATTTATAGTTTGACCAATGACAATGTCTTATGTACCACCCTTGAAAGCAATATAAGTTCACTAACTTTCACTGAAATGCTTGTACAAAAGCCTCTGAAACGTATTAGCATTGTTTGCTTGAACAATCGTTTTTGTAAAGTATTTTAATTAGCAATTCTTTAGATTCGAAAGGGAGAACTTTAAGATATTTGTTCGTGCATGGAACTTCCAAGTGCACTGTCCGTTGGATCAAAAGATCTTGTGCGGCCGTTAGAAAATGCTACATTTTTTTCTAATTTAAAATTAAAGAAACCCTTGATATGCTTAGAAAGAAATTAAACAATGGTGTCAGGTTCCTTAGCATGCAACCATTTACATTTAATTGCCTTACCCTAGTCTTTCGGTCAGTTGATGGCTGCAATTTACAAATGCCACACGGAGGAGTTAACCTCCACATGTAGTCAGTTATCTCAGCAGGTTTCTTTCAGTATGTTTGCGTCCTGTGTTTGACTAAAAACGAATTCAGGAAGCTTTTGTACAAGTGGTCAGCATTTGATCGAGTACCACGTTAGGATTTCTTTCGCGAACCCAAACAAACAAAACCCCAACTCTGTTACAGCCCTCTAAGAGAAAGGGAGGGAAGACCCAAACCTTTAATTTCCTAGACTTTATTACTTTTTCTTTTTTTGCGGAAGTAAGATGTTTACGGATGGCTTGTTAATGCTTCAGGACACAATGGGTGGTTCGAATGAAACAGTCATTGGCGGAACACTCCCACAGCGCATGAGCAGCTGCTTGAGTGTGCTGGACAGATTCCTATCTCAAGCGAACCCAGTAGTGTCTTCATACGTACTGGCATCCAAGATAACGAGCAAGGGGGACAAAGCATCTGAGTCTGACCTGGTTGGAGCTGTGGCGCATATTCTAGGAGTGAAAGATGTTTCTACTATAAACCCTGACACTACCCTAGCAGATCTTGGTCAGTTCCCATATCTAAGCTGCTGTAATTGGTAGTTACGATCTAGAGTTGATGCTGCATGTCAAACCATGCTTGATGGCTCTGCAGACTTGGAGTTCCCGTTGTTCTTTCATACTTAATAGGCCATTTGCAACAGTTGGTCACATGACCGAACACTGGTAAACTTGCAGCTGGAGCTGTGTGAATTCCAGAAAGAATGGTCATGTTTCACGTAGTCAGAATGCTGATTTTCAGACGAATACCACTAAATGTGGTACTACTAAATTGTGTTGCCATTTCAAAATTTGAGAATTTCATACTTTCATATACAACCTAGAATTGTTTGTCCTCCAGTGAAATTTTCGTCAATTACGCGCACAAAAGGAATCGGATTCTTCAACTTATTAAAGTAGAATAAGCAAACGTAAATTAGCAAATAAGTACCTGCAACCCGCAAGGGGCTCATTGAAGCGTGACTGGAGGGCAAAGCGTGTTCAAAAACAAGTCCGTCTAATTTCAAACGTCAGTAATACTAATATAACTTCTGCCTAAACGATATGATCCTGAAAATTTGCTTGGTAGCATATTTTACGCTGCTTTTTTGAAAAAGGAGGTCCTGCCTTTATTCGGAGGTCACGAGACGAACTGTTGCAACCAGTCTAGTGTGTGTATTTGTAAAACTACCTGATTTGGGGAAGTCGCATACAGCATGTCTATTTTTTTTTAAATAGCGGTACTACAGTAGGAACTACTTGTTCATAAAAGTTGACACAAGCCGTGTGACTTAGTGCTTGTTCATTTAACTATTACAGTGACAATACTTGGCGGGCGCGTTCCGCGTTTTAATAACTTTCAAAAACCTGGAGCGAACGACATTTTCGTTTCAAACTTGCACATTTTTAGTTTCAAAGCGCATTTTTTGTTTTAAACTTGCCTCGTTATATATACTTATTGACTGATTGGGAGGGCCGGACGGGAAAATATTTGGCTCGAGGTCATGGCGCTCGGTCCGTGCGCCATGACTGAGGGCCAAATATTTTCCCGTCCGGCCCGACCTAACGCAGTCAATAAGCATTTTATCATATGACCACCGCGATTCAGTTCGCATCTCGCGAAGAGCCTCACGCGATCCTAGCAGGGCCGGACGGATTTTTCCGGCCCTGCTCGCGCCATCGCGTACGGCCCTCATACGGGGATTTTCTCAATAGTTTTGCAACGAAAGCGCGCGAGGGGCCGAATGGGTCATATGATAAAATTGATTACTGTAACCTTTCAACCATGGCATCATTTCGGACCTCGAATGTTGATCAGTTGGATTACATCATAATAGAGCCTAATACGGAGGTCGAAGCGTTCGACAGTGATGGCAACCAGAAATGTGCTCGGTAGTGTTTACAAACGAAGTAAGACAAAAGATTGTACAGTTATACACTCAAGATTTACAAACAAGTGAAATATCGCAAGATTTAAAAATAACTGACCTGGTTGTTAGGAAAATTCTAGGCCATTTCAGGAGCTCGAGTTATGGAACAGTTTCACTGAGAGGAGTCAAGTCTCCAGTGTTGTGCGTGACGATATCAGGTGATCGAAATATGTGGTATGTAGGAAAAAGCCAAGCCTTTATAGAGCTAAAATACGGACCAAGCGATCTGATTCAGTCAAGAATCAAGACTTCAAATAAGGCTACGGTTGAAAGATAGTGTAAATGATCAATTCAACGTTGTAAGTTTGAAACGAACTATGCGGTTCATTCAAGATCATTGAAAGTTGTTCTTGATTAAACCGCGGAACGCGCCAAGCATTTTCGCTGTAAATGCAAACTAAAACGAAGAATGCCTTTCTCGTCAGGCTTGGATTCTCTGATGGGAGTTGAAGTCCACCAAACACTAGAGCGTGATTTTAACCTTCAGATGAACATGAAAGACGTGCGCCAGTTAACTGTGAACAAAATGCGAGAGCTGACCAGCAGTGTAGCGCCAAACAACGCCCAGAAAGACGACCTTCCTCTCCCACACATCGGCAAGTATGTTATAATTCCCTTGAATGAAGTCAAGAATAACGAGAGGCCCTACTTCATGATTCACAACATCAATGGCACAGTGGATCCACTGCGCACACTCGCTAACAGTCTGTCGTGCCCAGTCTTTGGTCTGCAGTTCACGGTCACTTCTCCTAAGGATTCGCTCCAGTCTCTCTCCACAAGCTACATCAAGTGCCTGCGGAAGACTTTCCCCCGAGGACCTTATCGTTTGGTGGGCTACTCGTTCGGAGCATGCGTAGCAATCGAAATGGCTCTGCAACTTGAGGAAACGAACGAAGTGGAGAGCTTAATTCTGTTGGATGGTTCGCATACTTACGTAGAAGCACGTTCAGCCTGGCACCGAGATAGAGTCATGAGAAAGAAAGGCTCATGGGAACCCAGTGTTTCAGCCGAGGTATTGGGCTCCCTGGTCACAGTTTACGCCAACGCTGTAGACAAGGTCAAGCTGCATAAAGCTCTTTTGGTAGAGTCATCCCTTGACAAGCAGATACAACTGACGGCAGCTGCAGTGGCCAAAACTAAACCAGCACTAAACAAGGACGCTGTTGCAACGTTTATCGATAGCTTTTTTGGTCTCTTGCGCATGGGTGAGACGTATAAACCAGCATCTCGCCTCCGCGTTAGTGTACATCTCATTCGCGCCAAAGCTGTGGACGAGATGGGCAAGAGCCTTGATGACTACTTAGGCTTGCGTGAACTGTGTGATAGTGACTTAACACTTAG
This sequence comes from Astreopora myriophthalma, assembly GCA_014634185.1. NCBI lineage: Eukaryota > Metazoa > Cnidaria > Anthozoa > Scleractinia > Acroporidae > Astreopora > Astreopora myriophthalma. The sequence goes on from BLFK01000870.1 coordinate 403,485, forward strand.
CTGGGTGGAAGGAAACCACGAGTCCTTCATTCAAGGAGAGTCTGCTTTGGAGACCGCCAACATAATTACTAAGGCTTTTTTACTAGAAGGGCTGCGTGAAGAGCCTTCCCTTTGAGAGGCTGGGTCGTGCAATCGGTTGAGGAATTTCGTTATACACAAGCTACCGAGAAAATGGAATAAACTGTAGAACTATTGACAGAAATTAAACAAAAAAGGATGAGGACAAGATTGAGATGGAATGCATCTCAGTTGTAATTTTGAAAACAGTGGGCTCGATAATTTTCAAGTTTATTACGATCAGTCTAATGTAAGTGTGATTTTTAAATTAATGCTCAGATGATCTGTATTTGTCATATGAAGGTGACTTCGTCAACAACGGAATTTTACCATTGCCTTTTTCAAGTTAGGACTCGGCTCCTAGTTCCTAGCCCCCACAATTCATCTTGACCTGTCGTAAATTTGAGTAAAGTTGAGTGCAGCGTAATAATAGGCCTTTAGTAACATCGTCACGTTACTTTTTTTCGTGAACTTAATGATTCAACCATTGTCCAGAGATAATGTTCCCGCAAATGGAAACAGTGATTTAAAACCACCTTTGTCCTTTTTCTTTTAAACTGTGGTACCATGCAAATTTTCATTCAGTGATATCATTTAATTATGGAAAATTCACTGGACGGCAGCACTTCTAGCTTATATACGGGAGTCAGCTGTATTCTCTAGTTTTAAAATGGTCAGAAAATCTCGACCTTTGGTAGTATTCGTCTAAAAAATGCTTTCTGGCTTCAAGTGAAGCATGATCTCTCCATTTTTTTAATTCGTTCAGCTACAGCTGCAAGGTACCAATCCATGTGTTGCGAAAGGTCTATTGCATCTCATAAAAAAGGAATTTGAAGAAACTTCGCACAAAAGTCGGCCAAAAAGCAAATTATCACATTTATCCTGTATCTACTAAAACTATCAGCAGGCCGGTAAGGGAAATAAGCTAAGCTTAGACCTCTCTTTACAGAAAATGCGCAGGCGATGTTATAAACCAATTGGTTTGTGCACTCTGGTACGATAATTTTCAAAAAAATTGTTGTAAATAACCAGAAATGACTTTAGACAGTTACTACGCATTGCGGAACGACTTGAAATAGTTGCGTCGTCGTTTCGTAAGCTCCCTCATGTTTGAGTGAAGTGTGTGTCTGCTTCCTGCATTTTGCTAGCTGTTTGCCTGTTTCATGGCCGAAAATTTTGTCTCTGAGGCGGAAGACAAGAGCCAATGAAAGCACCGGTTCTGAGAGTAAAATCGTTTGTTCTCTTGTATGTTTCTTCCTGCACTGCTGCCTTTCAGTTGTATGCAGTCATGTGCGAGCGACTTTGCGTGCGACTTTGCGCGCGAATTTGCACACGCAAATTTGCGTGTGTTATGCGCGTGCCGTGTTTGGGCTCAGTCCGTTATTTTTTTGGATACATTGTTTTACGTTGCTTTCCTTGCTAATTGTAAGTAACTGAGGTCACTAGGAGTTGGAGCGGATAGACACGTCGCTTGAGCTCCGCGTACCATAACTTTCTTTCGTTTGTTAACTGCATAAATATACTGTTCTTCAACATTCACCTTTAACAAAGACAACCAGAAAACGGAGGAGAAACGTCTGAGGATAAGTAAGCGTGTCCATGTACGAAACCGCCGAGATGTCTGAAGACTTTGAAGATGACGCCTTCATTAAGCTCACTGTCACAGAATATCAAAAGTTAATCGCAAAGCTTACTGAGATTGAAGACGCAGCCACGCCCGCGACAAACCCATCCTGAATCTAGAGGCAAGACTTGGCGAGGCACAAAACGAAATTCGCGACCTTAATAAAAGGGTACGCAACCCTGAGGAGAAAATCACCGAAACGAAGGACTCCCTTGAATACACGCAAGGCCAACAAGACGATCTTACCGAACACGTCACGGCGTGTGAGAGCGAGCGATCTTCCCAGTGGAATGAGCTGACAAGGCAAAGTATCTGTAGTCGAAGGTGGAATCTGATTATCTGCTGGTTAGCAGAATATGCTGACGAGGATTGCAACATGCTTTTGCGGAGCTTTTTAATCAATCGACTTCAATTTCCTCAGCAAGATGTTAACAAAATGAGATTCTGTGGAAAAGCAGAATCGAAGTAAATGCAGGCCCATCATTGTACGGTTTACTGCCGTCCAGAAAGAGTTCTCTTGTGGAGGCATCGCTACCGGCTGAAGAATTCGAGGGACAGGCTTGTTATCAACGACAAATCCTTCTACCACTATGAAATCCCAGCCTTCTGGCGACCGAAGTCCTGCTCTTCGGGACGGCAAAGTGTGGCCGAGAAAGAGAACATGCATGAAAGAGAGCCCAACGACGAAGAAGAGGAGGTTGTGATGGATCAGCGCTAAAGGGCTAACCATGGTGCCATTACGCTGAGTGCCTTTGTTACTGACAATCGTTTGTCGTACTGTTTCTTTATTTTACAATAGTTTTCGCGTCACGGTAATAATAAATCGGTTCACAAATGCTCAGTAAATCGCCGATCAAGGATGCGCTAGTAGGTCTTATTAGAAAGTTGTTCGGTTTCGCGGTAGCTCTCGGTTCCAAACATGAAGCCCAGCACAAATCGCAAAGTCACAATTTTGTGGTGCGTTTTAAGGCCTTCCAACGAACCTGTTTTCAGCTGTTTTTCGTACTTAATGTGTCTTGTGTATTGATGGTTAGTGGTTATAGCTTTTGTGTTTGTCTCTGTACAATTTTTTGCAGATGTTGATGAAATGATATATGAAATGAATCATAAATTGATCTGCGGATATGAAATCAAGTGAAGCTATCATCCTCGCAGTTATGAACGCAATTTAAGCAATTGCGTTCATAACTGCGAGAATCATAGCTTCACTTGACTTCATATCCGCAGTTCAATATAACATTACAACCCACAAATGACCATTTCCCAACATCAGTGGCTTCATAGCTCAGTTCGTTCAGTTAGAGCGTCGCACCGCCATCGCGAGGTCACGGGTTCAAACCCCGTTGAAGTTCTGCAACAGGTTGCCTTTTTTATTAAGGATCTTCAGAGGTTCCTTACGGATTTCGAGCAGGGAAATATAATCGTGGCCGGTGATTTCAATTGCGCTTTGTCAGAAGCAGATAAAAAAGGCGGTAACCCATGCCAGTATGGGTTTATTATTAGAGAAATTAAAGGGGTTTGCATCTATTTGACCTAATTGACATTCGGCGCTATCGAAACCCAGGCATAGAGTGATTTACATGGAGAAACTATTCCCTCAATATCCCATGCCGCCTTGATTTCTTCCTTATCTCAAATAACCTTAACAACATTGTACAATCGTGCTGTATAATGAACGCTCCTGGAACTGACCATTCCGCTATCACGTTGCACCCGCCTTAGATCTGAAGATCTAGCGCAACCTAGGGGTTCGGGCTTCTGGAAATACAAGGCTCATTACTAGATGATGATAAATATACTGATAAACTGTGTGAAAATATTTCCCCCGTTCAAAAATAAGTATATTGATATTGAAGATTTAGGTAAATTAAAATGGACATTCGTGACATCACAGTCAAGTATGCGAAAATTAAGGCCAAGAAAAGAAAAAACGAAGAGCTGATTCTTCAGAAAAACAAACAAACAAAATGAACTGTTAAACGAATCCGAGAAGAACCCGAGTGATAAACAGATCTTAAACAAATTATTCGCGACCAACCTACGCTTACAAACAATGATGAGACGAAAGACGAAAGGAGCGATTCTTAGAAGCAAGGCGCGATGGCAGGAGCGGGGCGTAAAGCAACACCAGATATTTCTTTAACCGAACCATAGTACGAAAACGGGAACAAATTAAAACTACGTCATAACATATACTTTTAATCAGTCAGAGATATGAGAGGAGGAGAAAACGTTTTACAATCACTTTATAAATCGCATAACAACAGTGCCGCTCCAGCGTCATTTTTATTTTTAGAGACGCCTGGGAACAAAAGTGGAGTGGACATTCGCTGCGATCGGAGAACAAAAGTCGTCTCGTGTGTCGTGTGTGTGTGTTTTTTTTAATCATGTATTCATATGTTAATTAGCCTCGTACTTGTGCTTCTCACTGAAGCTGGGGTTTCTTCCTGGATGGGTGGCCATGCATAATATCCGTGTTGGTAACTTGTTCTTCTTGTTTTTTGTTTATTTGTTTGTTTTTTTCCTTCGTCGTGTTGTTTTTCTTCTTAGTCACAAATTCTTTTTTAACGTGAGATGCCACAGGCATACCACGTGCGAAAAATTGGTCGCGTTCCATTTTTTCTCATCCTGGTCTCATATGGTAATTAGCCACGTGCTTGTGCTTACGTCTTGGAAGGGTGACCATACATAATATCCGTGTTGTTGACTTGTTCGTCTTGGATTTTTTTCCTCTTCTTGTTTGCGAAATAGTACAAGCAACACCGTCGGCAACACCGTTTGTAATTCGTTGATGCTGTACTGAATGTTGACATAAACATTTCTATTCAAGTTTATTTGTTCACATAAGCACCGACTGTTGACGGCCATTCGTCGATCAACGCATCCCACGTGAACGCCTCGAGACGTCTAGCTTTTTATTTTAATTTAAAAATTTCCAGTATCGTGAGGGAAATGTTAGAAGCAACATGAAAACGACTTCAAGCGACCTAACCCGCACCTTAAACTCGAATCTGGACCAACCCGGCCGTTGCACTTTAACAATTTCTGTTAACCGTTTGCGCATCAAACACTAGGCACTAGGCAATTTCTCTTGCAACTTGCCTCGCAATTTTGTTGCCATAAATTTTCCCACGGGACAAGTTGCTCGACCGGTGTTACACTAGGCAACGTTTCGTGCAACTTGTCTTTGATGATCACGTGACGTCAAAGGGTCACTTTCATTCGTTGATGCCGCAAAACGTTGCGACACAAGTTGCAGGGTAGATGTTACACTACGCAATGTGGGAAAAATTCCTTGGAACGTTACGAGACGCGTTGCAGAAGTTAGAACTGACTTCTACTTTTCGCAACGATTGCGGCAACAAAAAAATAGCGTAAAATGTGTGTGGCAGGGTATGTTACACTAGGCACTTTTTCGTGCAACTTGTCTGGCAACAAAATTGCGAGACAAGTTGCACGAAAAACTGCCTGGTGTAACAGCGCGTTAGGCGTCTTGTTAAGCCGAAGAAAATGGCAATGGCGGATACATACAATGTAAGACCCAAAGACTCTGGTGATGAGAGTCCATTCCCCACCTCGTAATTCAAAATGGCGATTGGGATCTGGGACTGAGTTGATTTGACCAATCACGTTTTGGGTTTCAACTGAAGTTCAGTTCGAAAAGAAAAAGATGATCGTATCGAAAGTCTCCTGAATTTTACGAAATGGATCCTGAGGATGGATTATCGGATTCTGTGGATGATGAAGGTTAGAACTGAAAGGCCTTATCTTCAGTTTGTTGGGTCAGTTGAAAAGGTATCCTAGGGAAGCATGTGCGGTTGATCAATTTGTACGGATCGATCACGGACCTTAATCGATTAATGATAAGGATGCCTTTCATGATACTTAGGCGGTACATTTATTTTGTCTTATCCCGCAAATGAATAATTTCAGATGAGAAAAACACAAAACCTGTACAAGCTGCAGGAACTTTATACATCAGTACACGTTCAATTTCAATATTCTTTCAATTCAGTTCAGTTTTATTCAAAATCCCTCCAGATATATTCATCAAACAAGAAAGGCCAAAACCAGAGGTTTGAATGTCTTAGGGTCAGAGAACACTAACACTAATAGAGATAGAGGAAATGGACGTTTTAAGCTTATATTTTTTGTAATATGTAGGCACTCTTAACGTCCCCACCCCTCCCTTGTAGTGGTTAAATTCAATTCATGGTGAACAAACCTGGAAATCCATTTTTGTACATACCTGTATACTGATTGGAGTAAAAACATGAGACATTTTATACACATTTTATTTTTTTACATTTTATCTGAGTAGGAGTTTTTTCAGAGGACACATCTTCAGAATGGAGTTCACTTATACTCATAGTTGTGCTTGTACTTTTACATCTATAGGTAATCTATAGGTAGCAACTAGCCATTCAATTGAATTCAGGGCAGTGTACACTGTACCTGCGAGCATGCATCACAATCTTGCTTGCTTTGAGTCAACAAGCGAAAGCTGCTCTCTGCAAACTTGCACATTTCTTGTGCTCTCCAAACTACCCACCTGCATCATAATGGTTTAAAGAAATTTCAACCAGGAAATTAATTTGTGTTAAATTTAAACAACAGCACCATACACACCTGAACATTTGAAGCATTAGTTAATTTGTCATTGTTCTTTAGACACAATTAACAGTAGTAGGGTACATGTCAATGCTGTTCAATTATACTGGATAAAAAGTAGACCTGGATAAAAATAGACCCTGTACTAAACTAACAGTGAATAATTATATGGGATTTTGTCTGACTTTGAACTGCTGGACACTGCTACAAAGAGGTGGATTTCCAACATTTACCTCTGTTTTGAATAATTATTTTTCACTGTCAATAATAATATTGCTTCCATAGGGGAGTTACAGAGGTTCAAAGTTGGCCAAAATCTCATACCTTCACTGTAATCTTAACTGTGTTTGCCCCCTAGCCAATAATCTTTGGCATCATTATCCGTGAAAAGGTCCATTGGTTGTGAGGGAACACCAGTAGTTAGGGATTAACAGGGGCAAGTGATGGTATATTGAAGGCAAATGAGTCATGCAGGTAAATTAGTCATTCACCAAAACACTGGCCTTGTTTGTCTGGGTTGTGTTCTCTCTTACAATTAAGAGTGAACCATTAAAATTAGCACGGCAACTTTTTGTAAATGGATTATCCTAAGCTTGTTATCTTTGTGCTCATTGAGTGCTTGGTACCAGTATGTTGCTCCTTGCAATAATTATATTGATTGGCCCTCTTTCTTTGCTTAAAAAATAATCTAATTGTTTGACTGTATATTTTTTCAGGATTTATTGCCATAGCAAATGAGCTGTTGGACAAATGTAACCTTCCTGACAAAGTCTCCAGACTCGAGGATTGCAATGATAATTTTTTTGTTGAAGTCTATAGAAGTCTGCTTGGTGATGATCTGCCTGGTAAAGTTTATTGACCCTTATAATTATAATAATAAGTATTTGTTAATTCATCCTTTCCATCTAGACATTTTACAACATGCAAACTTCAATTTGAACTGCTTTTCTAAGTAAGGTTGACCCAGAATATGTGGTACTATACACTCTACATTGTATAAAATAGAGGCTTAATGCAATGTACAGTTGGGATCCTTAAGGTCATAGCAGATATGAAATATGCAGTACTTAACACCCGTAACCATACTGTGAAATTAAGAATTAAGTAATACTTACCTGTAAGTTGAAGTTTGATTAGAATTCTTTGAGTCATTGGTCGGGAGCTAGGAAGTCCGGTGAGGTAGAGTGCAGGAACTTGAGCAATCAGTCTTTTAATCTGTTGAGCAGACACATTCCCACAAACAGGAATGGGAAGGTGACAATAATATTATGTCCACCTCTGGTAACTGCAGTAGGGTAGGTGTGACTTCATAGCTCCTGACCAGTAACTCCTAGAATTCCAATCAAACTTACAGGTAAGTCTCACTTAATTTTTAGTACTATTACTTTTGTCATTATTGGTCTAAGTCGCTAGTAAATCATGTAAAACTTTAAAGCAATGTGGCCACGAACAGATGTTAACAGCAAAAAAACATTCATTGCTTGAAATGTCTATGTAGTGAGACGATGTTGTCACCAAAGTTAACCGCTGTCTGAATGGGTTTGTCATAAAACTTTTTAAAAGTGCTTTCACTGAACCATTTGGCAGTAATTCCATGATGGTATTAATATAGTTTTGGAGGTTTTTGTTTATTTGGCAGCAGACATGGTTCAGCTTGGGCAAGTACATGTACGGTGTATGAGCACCGAAAATCAATGTACCAGCTTTCTCTAGGAGAATCTTTACCCACCAACTAATGGTGTCTCGGCTTACAGGGTTGAAAGGTTCAATTACATGTACTACAACTCAACCACAAGGCATCTGTGATGACCAGCTCTTACTGATTCTCTTTTCTTAACGTGCTGCTTAAGGCTGGCCACAACGCAACTGCTCATTGTCACCCATGCCTGGTGCTTCCCAGGTTTGGAGCTCTTTAAGAGTTAAATAATTTCAAAATGAACAGAGTTTTCAGAGTCCCTCATACCACTAATGGTAAAGGCACAAACATTTTGACATTGCTGGCCAGATAGCAGGGCAATTACATGACAGTCTTGAGTGATCTTCTTCAAACAAATTACCATTCAGAAGTAAGGTAATTGTGTACAGAGCACTCCTGGTGGTGTTAATGGTGCTGCATGACAAACTAAGTTCATACGGGTTGTGAATAAACTCCAGCCCATCCTCTACAGATGCTGAAAGGGGATTGATATTCCTTGAACTACAGAATGCTCGCCATCTCTTATGATCTTACTAGATCTTATCAAGATATTTCTCATATTCTGCTAAAAACCATTACCAAAATAGAAAGAGCACAAAAACTTTAAAATAACATTTTATTTAAACAGAAATCCTATTTTTATTACAAAGCAATGAACTACTTACACGACTCTGAAACTGAAAACAAGGACATTACTTCCAAGTGCTGACTAAAATTAAAGGGCAGTACACCTAAGAACCAATTACGGCAAAGTCAATGTTAGATTTGCCGCAGTCGATGATTGGAATAAAATACCTTTACATATAAAAAATGCTTCCTCTCTCCAAAGCTTTAGAAATGAGCTTTAAGATTATCTGCTTACATCCGAAGCCCGAGAAAGACTTCCTTTTAGCTGTAGTTGTACCGTGTCATTGTTCTGCTTTGTTTCGTTTGTTTGTTTACTTTCTACCTCAAACTTACTAATTAATCTAATTATAGTCTATTTTATTTTACTTCTTGGTTTCCACAAAGTAGTCTATCATGCCCGCCTGCCATTTAAAATTTAAATATTAATAATAATATTTTGTATTAATGCTAGATTAGGTGTGCGAACACTATTAACCCTGTGGGTTTTCGCTTGCAAACCTCCACATTTCTGTATAAAATGTATTATTCATTTGTATTGTTGTATTTGTAGAAATAAAGAAACCTATGAAACCTATGAACAAACTAAAAGAAGAGGATGCGTTAAAACGTACGCTTGCTGGAAGTGCATGTTTTTCCGCAAGCTATCAAGTTCGTCCTTGCATCTTTTCAGTTTTATTACTAGAAGGTCATCATCCATCTTCAGTTTCTTGATTTGTCGTTTCTCTTCTGGATGTCGTTTCAAGTAGTCACAGAGTCATGCTGAAGTGCAGCATTTATTGACGCAATTTGTGCAGGCTGCTCTTCAAGAATCTATGGGTATCTGCGAAAATGACTGCTCAAGTAAAGCTATTTCATGAGTTTTCAAAGTAATTTCATCTTGGTGTTTGCGAATTTGCTCTTCTTTAGAGCGAATAAGATTTTAAACGGGTGAACTGTAGCGTTCACTTTGTTTAGCGATGTAGCTAGTGTCAAGATGTCGTTCGTCTTTCAAAGAACCAGAGGCAATCTCAAATTCGGTCTTTCTCATCTTCGTTGTCAATTTACACGGAATGATCTGAAGAAAAAGTTTTTAAGTGTGCCCACCATATCCAAATTGAAAATTTGGTGGAGACAATTTTTGTTGAGATTTTTGGTTGAGCCAAAAATCGCAACTTACTGTATATCGCAACTTATATCCTTGAAAAATCGTAAAAATTGAAAACTTCAGTGAAAAAACGTTCCACATTTTTGTAAACCTGTCGCGTAATAGACTTTTACTTGGTGGACCACCATGATCACGAACAACAGCCAGGTCGGAAGCAGGACATCGCATCACGTGTCACATGACCAATTGGGGCGCTCCAAATGCTCACTTGAGCAAGTCGAAAAAAAAAATTTTCATGATCGCTTTTGAAGAATTAAGGATAATTATTGTATATTGGAAACAGAAAGTCTGTCACAAGCTGTCTTATAAACTATTTTTAAGCGCTTAGTAAAAGTATTGTTAATTCAAATGCCATCGATCGTTTTTGTGTGCAAACAGTTTGGTGATTTTGGTAGTAGTTTGGTTCTCCTTGTCTACAGGCCAAGGAAGGATGGCTAACAACGAGCAGCAATGAGGGCTACTACCAACGAGTAAAACTTCGTAAAACTTTGTAAATCCTCAAGAACAAAATGTGAGAAATTATGTTATCTCCGTCCAATGAATTCTGACCGTCTTATGAGCCCCGAAAGTAAACCCTGAAATATGGGGGTGGCTTGACCGCCATACAAGGGGCAAAGGCTTGAAATTATCAATCTTACAGGCAATCTTACAGGCAATACTAACATTACCACCAGGACGATGGATATGCTATTGATAGCCTGTTCTAAAAACACCCAGCTGGATGTACAAGGCATGATACGCATGAATACTGATGCCATAGCTCTTCTTGGTTATAAAATCAGGGTTCGTGCTACTCCTTAAACTCCTTGAAAACTACTTGAATATATTTTGCAAATTTAAGGGCGCTTGAAAACTCCTTAAAAATGAGAAATTTCAAAAAACTCCTTAAAAACGCCTTGAATTTTTTACTTAAATACGCATTGAATGTGAAAAAATATATTGGAAACAATAAAAGAGAAAAATATATAGAAAGTGATCTGGTTCAAGAGCGCCTTGGCAAAAAATGTGCCGCCATTATTGGAAACAAACGCTTAGAGAAGCTTTATTCTTCTTCGTTTCT
>BLFK01000870.1:414313-429315 GCA_014634185.1 Astreopora myriophthalma
CCAAGAAGGGAGAAGGCTGTGTTTGACTCAATTTCTCGGGTCGCTTCTGTGGCGAAGTGGTAAGAGGCGGATTCTCCACTCCACAGTTTACATAAAAGCTGAACGTCACCAGTCGCATTATCTTCATCGTTTTTAAGTAACTTGTTCAGGATGTCAAACAACTCTGGCGACGCGACGAAGGCTTTTTCCTTGCTTGGAAATGGTTTTGACCAGTCCTGATGATGTTGTTGCGCTGACAAGGGTCTCTTTTGTGATTGTGTCAACGTCACGTAGCGCGGCGAGCACAGCTTCTATCGCTGGCGATTTTCCAGTTCCCGGGTGGCCGACAGACATGGTGTAAAGGTTTAGGGGCTGTAAATGTGTCCCATTAAGGAAGTGCGCATCACTGTTGGCTAGCAGAAATGAAGTTGCGGTCATCAGTGATGGAAGCAGATAACCAACGGAGCTACCTATGGATTTGGCTTTGGCTTCCAAGAACTTGAACATAGCGTCAGAAAACAGCTCCTCATAATTGAAAGCGATGCCTGAAACTCTACGATGAAATGAGGCCCAGGTATTTTCATGGGCCAAAAACTTCGCTTGGTGGTAAGACGTAAGAATCGACTGACGAGCCGACGAGCCATCTGAATGATATACCTTGAAATCGACTGACGAGCCGACGAGCCACTTGAGAGAGAGCTTGGAATCGACTGACGAGCCAATGAGCCACTTGAGAGATAGGCCTCCAAAAGTGGCCCTGTATTCTGTAGTTTAGCCTATTTGGAGCAACTACAGTATTTGGAGCCTTTACGCTGACGACACCTTGTTGTTTTTTGAAAGCAGTTCTGTGCAAGGTATTGAGGCTGCTCTGTCCCAAGACCTTGACCACGTTCTCAGATGGTTGAACCAAAACTATGTCTTGTTAAATCACTCGAAGACCAAAGTTATGCTTATGGGAACCCACCAAAAACTGAGCTCAGTTCAGTCATTCACAGTTAGTGTTAATGACATAGATCTTGAACGGGTATACAAATTTAAATATCTGGGCATGATTCTGGATCCATGCCTAACATCGAACGAGCACATTGAAGTGAGTGGCATGAAAGACTTTTCTAACAAACCAAAGTGCAAGTCCTGCAATTTAGACCCTCTACCTGCCACCATCTTGCAGGGCTGCTTTGACACGCTTCTACCGATCATAACCACTATGGTTAATCTGTCGCTCTCAACTGGTGTGGTGCCTGATTCCTTTAAAACGGCTGAGCTCCTTCCCTCTCTCAAGAAGCCTGATGCAGATCACAAAAAGTATTCTAGCTTCCCTTGCAATATCAAACCTGCCAATGGTATCCAAAGTTATTGAGAAGGCTGTCGCTGAGCAGCTAACAAAAGACATCGTCACACCACTTCGGTGAATCATTCCAGTCTGCCTATAAAATGTACCACTCTACAGAAACGGCTTTGATCAAGGTTCAAAATGACATGTGCTAAAATGAAAAGGTGCTATTGATAATGGGCAGTCAGTGATTCTGCTGCTGCTGGATCTCTCGGCTGCCTTCAACACTGTGGACCACTCAACTTTGCTGTCTAGGCTTACAACCAACTATGGCCTTAGTGGTAAGGTTCTCACTTGGTTCCGGTCTTACCTCACTTCGTGCAAACAGTGTGTTCAAGTTGAAGGATGCAAGTCCTCTCTTCGAAGCCTTGACCGTGGTGTGCCTCAAGGTTCCGCACTGGGGCCTTTACTCTATCTGGTGTACACATGGCCTATTGCGATGATTATCAAGCACCATGGTCTCCGGTACCACCTGTATGCTGATGACTCCCAACTCTATATTTCGTTCAAGACGGATTTGAACCAAAAGCTCCTGATGGCCAAGTCTAAGGTCGAGCTGTGCGTCAGTGACATTGACACCCGGATGGTTCATAATGGCTTAAAGCTGAACTTCTGATAAATCTGAACTTCTGGTCTTCAGGTCCAAGTTCTGCAGTAGACCAGTTCTGGACGCTGTGGAAGTTGTGGATGAGCAAATACAACCCTCTTCATCCGCAAGGAATCTGGGTGTCACCTTTGACACGTGTCTGTCTCTACATGAACACATTACAAAATGATGTAAATCAGCTCAGTTTCATCTAAGAAACATTAGTGAAATCAGAAAGTATCTTAACAATGACTCTATGGAAATACTTATACATGCTTTTGTGAGTTATAAGTTGGACTACTTTAATTCCTTACTTTACGGGCTACCTGCATACAAGTTGCGTAGGCTACAATTGTTACAAAATACTGCTGCCCGGATAGTAACTCCAACTAGGAAGTATGATGACATTACACCTGTGCTTCAAAGTCTCCACTGGTTGCCTGTTAATTTTAGAATTTTTTTAAAGACTTTGTTATTAGTTTATAAGGGACTTAATAACTTAGTGCCATCATACATTACGGATATGCTTAGTTACAGAAACTATTCTCGCTCATTGAGAGCTGCCTCCATGAAATACTTAGCGACGTATGGTGATCGGGCGTTTCCCGTGGCTGGCCCGACATTGTGGAGTGATTTACCATTAGAAACTAGAAATTTAGGTAACGTAAATAGTTTTAAGAGGGCGTTAAAAACGCACCCTTTTAGGCAGGCGTATAGCCTGTAACGTATTTGTATACATTTTTTCACTTATACACATTTTACCTTTCTCTCCTTATAATCTTTATCAACACTATGGAATGTAATTTTAGCTCCCCTTTTAATGCATTATTTAGTCTTTGATTGTTGTAGTTTAGGATGTAATAGTGTTAAGTAATGTTATTATTATATCGTAAAGCACTTAGGACAAGTAGTGGTTCAGCACTCTATAAACAAATGTATTATTATCATTGTAAGTGTCTACCAGATGAGATTCTGAGTTACTATCTTCAAGGACCTGCTAAAGATCCTTTAGGATAAGATATTTTAAAGTTCTTTGAAGAATCTTCAAAGATCTTCGGTTGCTAAAGTACACGCAAAGATCCTTAACAACATTTTAAGGATCTTGCAAGGATCTTACAAAGATCTTGTGAAACAAGTACAAGGATATCAGCAATGATCCTATGAGAATCCCTCATGGATCATAAAACAAGCCTTGTCATGACCCTTGAAAATAATCTTATTATGGTCCTTGAGGTTCTTCAAGAATCCTGAGAGGATCCTTGAAGGACGTTTAGAGCAATTTTAAAAAAGATCTTTATCAGGATCCTTAAAGATCCTTAAGGATCTTGGCCAGGATTCTCGAGGTTCCTCGAAGATCTTGATCTTGCCATGATTTCTGAGGATCCTTGTTAAGATCTTTATCAGGATCCTCAAATATCTTCATAAAGATCTTTGAAGATTCTTAGAACATTTTCACCAGGGTCATCTGGTGGACAAAATAGTTGTCTCTGATGACCTGGAGACTGCAGGCCTATGTGGCTCCTTGTACGTGTACAGGTGTATGACATTTTCTCCGGACTTTTTCTGACTAGATTAAAAGGTCTTGTTAGTTTTGAGGATGGACTAAATAATAACCTGACTCTAACTAACCGAGCGCGAGGGCCGCACTGGGGAATTTGGCCTGAGGTCGTGACAGTAGGCACCGGGTGCAGCAAGGTCCGTATGTAGATGACTGAGGGCCAATATTCCCCAGTGCGCCTCAAACAAGCTCAGTGAACTTGTATATGTAGTTTATTATATGGCTATCGGGTCATGCATGTTTGTTTTCTGATAAAATGCGCTTCCAATCGCTTTGCATTCAAAGGGCTTCTGGTGTACGTGTAACTTGTTTTTAATGATGCAAGCATCTCAGAAAGAACAAGATACCATCGGTTTGTGAAGAATGAAGTATACACGCTTTTCGCAGTTTTGGTAGCAAATTTTGAATTTGCCACCTTCCAAAAAACAAAAATACACTGACTATGACCGTTTCCAATCAGAAAGCTCAAATTTACCTCAAGACGACGTACTTTGCCATAATAATAAAATATAAAATAATAAATAAGTATAAAATACAGTATACTTGGAGACAAAAACTTACTGTTTTCGTGAGGAACAAAACAAGCATACTGTACCTACTACAATTTGAATTGCACCTGAAAAGTGGCCATTTGACAGTGCCTAAGCGAAATTTGAATGGTAACGTGTTTGTAAGCTTAATTAACAACAGTTGACTATCGATCACTCAAATCTTCATGGGAAGTTAGAAAAGGTTAGAGTTTAAGTGACTGAGGGACAATTTCAAGGCCATACCAGCTTTGAGTTCAAGTTACTGGGTTTCAACTGTACAATGTATAATAAAATAATTATTTTCCAAGCAGCTCTGATTATATATTAGTATTTATTGTGTATCTAATAATTTATTGTCTCCAGGTATTATAGAGAATCCCATCTCGGTTGAACAACGCATTCAGAACTGTCAAATAGTTGTCGACCTGGTCGCTACAGATGTCCTCAATGTTGACCTCTCACATATTTCTGGAAAAGGCATTGTTGAGGGTGAAAAAGTTTCAATCAGGAACTTCCTGGAGATTTTTGCTGGGTTGCTTGAGTACTTTATGGAGTGTGTTGAAGATGAAGGTAGAGTGTATGCATGTTAGTCAGTAGTATACCGCTGAACCTCAGGCGTTTATGCTACCGAACGATAGGTACTGTTGTGCTGATAAATGGAGAAAATTAATTCGTTCTTTGACATTGGGCGTTGATCTCAAAATCTTTCATGTAATATCGCAAAAATCCATGATATCGTCGTGTACTGCTATTACAATCACATATTATATCAAAATAACCTTTTTTTTAACCCACATGTTGTGTATCGTCCTCCTTGTGGTTGAAATGGACGAATTTCAGCGATTTGAAGGGTTTTGTGTTCGACGTTTACCTGCGGAGCGTATAAGAGACAGACAAGGGTGGATTTTGGACCGGTCCAGTGCCGAGACGATTTTCACTAACAAATTTCCATGGCACAGCTTCCAAACCATGTATCAGCCAAGCAGAAAGCCGGATGTTTCTTCTCATACCATTATATTTTAAATCCATCCAAAACTCGAAACACTAGACCGCATACAAAGTTGAGAAGTACAGCAATCGAAGCTCTGCCGAACCGTGGCTAGAAATGCGCGTGCTGGCTTTTCAACCGTCACGTCGATAAGTTTACCCCGTGGGACGGGAGGTTGGGTTAAATGAGCAGTGGTGACATTTGTTCATTTGTCCCTGCCTTCCGACCCACGGGATGAGAAAGGATCAATCGACGTGACGGTTAAGAGCCGGCACGCGGATTTTTAGCAACGGTTCGGCCGAGCCTCCATCGCTGTACTTCGCGACTTGGTTTAGCGTTTCGAGTTTTGGATGGATTTGAAATATTATGGTATGAGAAGAAACATCCGGCTTTCAGCTTAGCTGATACGCAGTTTGGAAGCTGTGCGATGGGAATTTGTTGGTGAAAATCATCTCGACGTTGGACCAAGCTTTCCACCCTTGTCTTTCTTTTATACGCTCAGGTAAACATCGCATGGAAAACCCATCAAATAATTGCTGAAATTCGTCCATTTCAGCCACAAGGACGACAATACACGTCATTTCAGGCGAAAATACGTTATTTTGATATATTATGTGATTGTGATAGCAGTACATGACGATATCATGGATTTTAGCGATTATTACCTGAAAGATATAGAGATCGATCAATGGCCACATAATTTGTATGGGGCCCTGTGATCTAACAAAAAGCATGTTTTTAATTGTGCCAGTGCTATTTGGCTTTATAAAATAATTAGGATAGTACGCGCGCTCTCATTGGTCAATAGGTGTGTTTAGATGAGAGTATGTAAACACGGTTGTGACATCACAGGAATTTTGATTGGTTGTGTTGTTAACTGCGCGCTTTGATTGGCTGGTAGGAAATATGAGCGTGTATCGAGAAAGCCTGTTTCAATCAAGAAGTAAAACAAACAGCATTTTCCTTCATTTGTCGAATTATTTTTGAGAAATATTTTATAAAAGCAATAGACACTGGAGGTGTTGGGAGAACACTCGAGGTGTTGGGAGAACACTCGAGGTGTTGGGAGAATTCTCGACAGTTATGCAAACCCTCGACTGCGTCTCGGGTTTCCATAACAGTCTCGAATTCTCCCAACCCCTTCTCGTGTTTACATGAGGCTATGTAAACACGGAAAAAGTCCTCAATTGCTTAATTGAACATTATGCTTGTTTTGAATGTGAAGAATGTGTCCAACGACTTTAAGATCGACAAAGATGGATAAATCGATAAAGACTGATAAATATGGATAAAATTTTATCCATATTTATTGCTGGTCTGTGTTGTTAGACGTTTTTCAAGACATGTACATGTGTACATGTTGCAGTTAAAAATTTTGGATAGCTATTTTTATTTTAGAAGGTACATTTTAGAAGGTACATATTTTTAAACTGGAAAATTTTTTCTTCTGCTGTGGTCTATCCACCGTTTAAAAATGGATTTTGCTTGTGTTTCTTTTCCTTTCCTTTTCTTTCTTCTTCCTGTCTCTTCCCTTCTCTCTACTAGCTTCTGTCTCTTTTTAACTTTCTACATCAAATGGTTATGGCCGCTGATAACCAGTTGTTCGCAAGTCAATTTCATCAAGTTCGGCTTGGCGGTCTCTTGTATTATTGAAGTTGTAGAGGACAGTCAGAGAGGCTGGAAAACGAGCAAAACAGTAACATTCTGACGGAACATATTACTTAATCACGTATTCAGTGGTAAACTTTCACATGCGCCAACCCAACAATGGGACAGATGCGACTTGTTATAGCATTCCCAAGCACAATAGAAATGTTGCGAGATGTTGCATGGAAAGTTTGACCTAAATCAAACCGTGAGCAACATCCACGCAACATGCCACAACAGGGTGGTCAAACAGACGCAGCATGTTGAGCACAACAGTGTTGCATGTTGTTGTGTGAATTGTTGCGTCTGTTTGACCGGGGCTTTACCGCTAAGTTGTCTTCTCGTCGCAATGCAAGAATGATCAATAACAGCATTGCACTAATTAAAAGTACATCAAAGAGCACCTAACTCCAAAATAGTTTCTTTCGCGAATGTTTAAACTTCAAGATCATAAAACAAAATATATGTGTGTGTGTATATATGTATATATGTATATATTTTACCTTTTCTTTAAATTACGCTTTTAATTTGCCGTAAAGCTAAGCAAAACTAGCAGTAGTAGCAAAGGAGGTAATGAGAGGCACGGACAGATGACGTCACAAACTTCTTCGCAATGAAAAAATTCTTTCAAAACTCGAATGCAAAGCAGTTTGTTATGTCATCTGGTGAATAGATCAATGCCTCTCACTGAGCTCAAATGACTGCTAGTTTTGTTGAGTAACTTGTACGGTCCATTAAAAGTGAAATATCAAGGAGAAAAGGGACGATATTATACACTGCGAAAATTAACTTTTGCAAAACAAAACAAGAAAGTTACTGGAGACTTCAAAAAGACAGATTGGTATACAAAATAACTATCAGTGTAACACACGGATCTATGCCAAACACTATTATAAAAATTAATGGTAAAAATATATTCGCCAGGTCTAAGTTGTAGATACTGTCACTGTATGTGTACATGTGTCGGGTGAAAAGGGCAACTATTAAAAAGCAAGGCAAATGATCTTCATGTACTGGTGTGGATATACAAAAAGCCTCATAGCGAAACCAGAGCGCTCAGTAATATTATGAACATAAATTTCTTTTTTTTTTTCATTTTTCATTTGCAGCTTCTGATGATGAACACGATTCTAATCTGTTGACCTCAGAACATGACATCGTATCTGGAGTATTGAGAGAGGAGTTTGGCGCTTCCTATCAACCTCTGTATGGACCAAGGTCAGGAATGAACACTGTAATAATTACTCTTCCTTGGGTATTATTTTTGATAAGAGATGTGGGCAATCACTCTTGTCTACCCAGGACATGCTGCTCAAACTTGCCTTCATTAAGGGTTTTTGGGAGGCTTGCAAAATCCTTCTGACAGCGGCTATTGAGTGAAGGTCGAGGTGATGGGCACGTATAGATATTGTCTAAATATCCCCAGGAACGAACCTAAACCAAATATTACTAATTCAAATGGACTTTGAATGGGTCAGAAGTGTATTGAACTTAAAATGTTTCAGTTGCTGGAGTTTTTTTTGTTTTTTTTGTAAAAGCATAGATATTGATTGAGCGACCGACCGACTCACCGACTGACTCACTGAGTCACCGACTCACTAGTTGATTGATGGTTGAATTGATTAGTTGATTACTTGGCTGATCGATTAATCGACGGTCGTTTGATGGAGTGATTTATTGAGATATTGCCTCTTTGCTGAAGATTTTTCTTTGTAATAATATTGTGTACTGTACCCTGGGTGCCAGAGGAATTTTTTCCAAGGTCCAAGAGAGAACGCCGAGCTGGTGAGCGAGCGACGCGCCGAGATAATAGCGACATCTAGATAGGAGTACGAGAAGGCTTTTTCCGTACTGAGCACGCGCTTTAGGTTTCGAGATCTATTTTTTTCGAACTACGCATGCACTGAACGAAAAACTCGTACTCGTACTCGTACTCCAGTCTAAAGGTCCCTAATTACGCATCTCGGGCAGCGAGATTTACGCCAGCAGAAAACTTCCTTTGGCGCAGAATTTTGAGCAGAATCCTCGAAAATTAGCCGCACAGACTAAAAAACAAACAGACAAGAAAATAAATTAATAAATATGGAGATAATTTCCCATCCCTTTGTCCAGTGGACTGGTCTGCGAAAAAAGCTGCGAAAAGCTTCTGTCAGGGACAGTTACATAAGCTTCTGCAAACCAGAAAGCCAGCGGTTTTGTAAATCCAGCTTCATTTCCAATATGGCCGGCGTGGCAAGTGTTTCAATATCCACTTCGAGTTCGAGAACTACGACTGTTACAACTACTGTTATAGTCACAGAGAGTTGTTCGACCAGTTTTTGAATAAGTAAATTAATAATATAGTTGTAACTAACACTTTTAGAGTACTTTTTCTCCGCCTGATTTGCGAGCAGATTGCGATTTTTACGAGCAGTGGTGGCAGGCAGAATTTGCCATTTTGCGGGCAGAATGTACCCAAGCCTAGGCCCAGAGCCTTAGTTCCATGTAGGAATAGCTTCAGATTTCTTGTCCAAGCGGCTTTGGGCAACCAGCTGTTTGTTTTCACGGAGTGCAGAGACGCGGATTAATGAACATGAGCGAATTTAAGGGACAAACCAAGAATACCGTGCCCTTCTTGGGTAGTCAAAGCCGTGATAGTCGACCATGGGAACAAGCTGAAACAGCGACTTTCCATCTGCAGTTAGAAGCACGGAAAATACATTGTTGCACTGAATGAACCTCAGCAAAGCATGCTCATAAGCTGGTTTTAGTTTCCGAATTTCAGAAAACTTTGAATTGAGTCTAAAACAGACAGAACATTTTGAACGCAAGAAACAGCCGCAACGCAAGAAGCAGCCGCTTTGTTTTTCGAAACCGGTTTTGCTTACCCTGTCAGAAGCTCCTTTACTTCATCACAGCATGTGTTGTCCTATCAGAGAACAAGTTCAATGAGTTTTGAACTGGTTTCCCGCTTGGAACTTGGCTAAACTGACCTTGGAAAAAAATTCCTCTGGCACCCAGGGTAAATCAGTATTGCGCTGATTCAGAAGTGGACTGACTTTTTGCTGAATATACTGCATACCGGGCAGGCGTGTTTTATTATATTTTATATTTAGTTTTACTTATATGATTGTAAAGCGGTATAGAGCTTTGTATATATCCGCTATATAAATTAACTTATTATCATTATCATTATTATTGTTATTATTAACTTATCATTATAATAATAATAATAATATTATTATTATTATTATTATTATTATTACCTCTTGTTAGTCAATGTTGTCGGGATAAAAGTTATTCATTTTGTAAACTAATACATGTTTGTGGGTGATCCTCTGTCCAGAAAACAAATCCAGAGCTAGAAGTGTTCATTAGAAATGACAACCAAGTGACACATGGCTGTCGACCCTACATGTAATTACCCTCGAAAAAGTAAAATGCTCTTACTTATTTAACAGATTCAATAAAGTGGGATATTTCCTTTAAAACTTAAAGTGTAGAATATTTAAAGATAATTTCCATTCAATTCAATGGTAGTCTAATTGTTTTGAATGAAATTAACACATTTCAAAGGCTGGTGGTCTGGTTTTGTTTCTATTTGTTCTTTGGACACTTCCAGTCAACGTGAAACTGCATGTTTAAAGCCCTGGTCAAAAGGAGTCGCAGTTCATCACAAGTCAAGTGAAGTTTGAAACTTGCGATGACTTGCGACACATTTAGCCACTAATAATATACATGGACAAATTTCTCGATTCTGATTGGCTAAGGGAATTGCAGTTTTCAGGAAACACGATGCAGAAAAAAAGGTAGTTCAGTGCAGAAAAAAGGAAATTTAGTGCAAAAAAGAGGAAAAAAACTTGTTTCGGCTTAAAAAACTTTAAAAACATTGAAAAACCTGTTGTTTTAACTGAACGTGTGATGATATATTTGCAGGGTTTGAATAAATTATTTTTGCACGTGATTTACCTGCGTTGCCACTCTGCATAATTATGATAAGCTATCTCGCAATTTTTTCATGAATATTATTAATAAGTAATCACATGATTTTTCTCTTGCAATTTGGAGTAAATAATCACTCGTAAAGTTCGTGTTTAGATGAGGCTATGTAAACACAGAAAAAAGTCCTATTGCTTTTATAAAATATTTCTTGAAAGTAATTCTACAAATGATGCTGTTTATTTACTTCGTGACTGAAATAGATTTTCTTGATACACGCTGATATTTCCCAACAGCCAATCAAAACGTGCACCTGGCAACACATAACCAATCAAAATTCGCGCGATTTCACAACCGTGTTTACATACCCTCATCTAAACACACCTATTGACCAATGAGAGAGCGCGTACTATCCTAATTATCTTATAATACTGGTTATCTTACTAATCTGGGATCCCCAGAGCTCGGCATTCTTTGATGTGAGGGTTTGCCACCCTAATGCCGAGTCTTACAGGGACCAGGAGCCATGCACAGAAGATCTATCGCATCCATGAAAACGACAAGAAGCGGTTGTACTCGAGGAGAGTGTTGGATGTTGAGCATGGCTCGTTCACGCCGCTTGTATTTACAACTACTGGACGGATGGGGAAGGAATGCATAAGATACCATAGTCGACTGGCTGAGCTGATAGCCGCCAAGAAGGGAGAACATTATTTGCAAACAATTTCCTGGATTCAAGCAAGGACATCCTTTGCGCTCCTTCGGTCGGCCTTGGTTTGCCTCCGAGGATCGCGGGTGAAGCGCAGTACTGCGTTTGACTACAACAATGTGATATTGAAATCGCAGCTGCCGAAGGAGCCATTGACATTGTTTAGCGTTTCTTAGCAGCCTTGAATAATAGGGTTTTAGTTTTGCCATTGGCCTTTCGCTTTTCTAGATAGTTTTAGATACTTTTAGATTTTATCACACTGTAAATCTTCGATTGTTATTATTATTCAGTTTATATGTGCAATTTTTTAAACTAGACTTTTCTTATCATCCCGCTTTTAGTACTGTAGTCTTTTTAAATTTTTAATTGATAGTTACTAAATTTAGTGTAAGTATTTTCTTTGACTGTTGATAAATAAAATTATTATTATTATCTTATAATACACTTTTTTGAAGTTATCAGCGGAACTCTGGGTTAATGAACTTTTGTTGAGGTGTATGCAGTGGGGATTGAACCCGCCCTCTCTTGATCACAAGCGATGGCGATGACTACTAGGCTACTGGGCCAGCGTCACACAAACTAGGAGAAGGCATCTATTAATATCTTCTTTACATGTCCAGAAAACAAGTGTTTCTGTGTGTTTTAGTGTGCGTAATATCCGGTTGTATTACATGTCTAGTCAGCTAACTACTTTCGTTTCATTGTACCAGTACATGTACTGCTGATGAAAAAGTCTTAGTTATCGAAATAAGGTCTTATTGTCAAGCATCAATGTCCCAGTTTCAAGCCAAATCGATGTGTATTGTAACAGTTATACACGTGCACTTCAAATTCGATTGAGTGATCGGAGCGTTCGCCTGGTTGTTTTCACCGAATAGTTTTCTTGTGCATATTCTGATTAGAAGAGGAACCAGGGCATTGCCAAGGACTGAAGGACCACAATACCGTAGTAGCGTAAAGGGCAATAGCAGAATAATAATTTCATCACTCAGTACTGAGTAGATTACCAATTATGTAATATTGCTGTTGTAATCAGTTGAAAGGTCATTTTAACGGCATAAATGACTGTACTTCTTGACTTATTGACAGAGATTTTCTGCGGTCGCACTGCCCAAGAGGTTCGCACCTGAGTCTTCTGTCACTCTGAGTGTTGCTTTTGCCCTGTGGCCCTTAACATGTGTGCCTACTATTTCTTATCAGCCTTGTACTAAAAAAGTGAAGTCGGCTTAAAAAAAAAAGGGCCAGAGTATAGCCTGTTGTTCGTAGTGTTTCTCAGGGTTGGCACATTGGTAAGACCACTCACCCTTCCACCGATGTGGGCCGAGTTTGATTCGTTAACATGGCGTCATACGTGACTATGTTTGAGTTTGTTGGCTTACTCTTCTGCTCCCTAAGGTTTTTCTTTTGGTACTCCCTTCTCTTTGATTTGATTTGATTTGACTTGGGTTGATATGATTTCTTTGGTGTCTTCCATTGGTGCTCTACGGTAACACTAAATGCACTGACACTTGAATAATTTAATTTCGTTATCAAGGGAAAGACATCTGAGAGAGAAAACTAAGGGTCCAAGCAGGAGTGGAGGTGACAATCGTAGCAGAAGCTTAACAAGGGCAGCAGCTACTGACTCTATTTTGACAAATAGTGGAAATTCGTCTGGTTTTGACGCTGATACCTCAAAGGTACAAGTCTCATGTACATCTATGTGAGAATCTTGATTGACAGTTTAGTCTGGTTCACACAAGCGACATAACGACATAACGGTAAGGTCACGCAATGAGAAGAAGGACCTTGCGTTGATGTTTTATGTCTCCAGCGTGAACAACACACCATAAGGACATACTAGGAACATAGTAACATGAACATAATGATATAAGGAAAAAATCGATCATTTCTTTATGCCACTGTCAATGACGTTATGTCGTAAGTGTGAACCAGGCTTTAGGGCTCATATTTTGTATTTTGTAATATTTGTGTGTTAGATCGTAGTCAAGTTAGTCAAGGTAGAGAGCCAAAGAAAATAATTATTTCTCTCATAGTGATTACGCTTACTTACTTTATACTTAGTATTAATTTTTATTCCCTTCGTGTTTCCTAAATTACTCCTGTCCCTCTGCTGTAGTTGAGTGACTCCAGAGTTGGTGCTCTCAGTGACTCCACAGCTGAGCTGATTAGACTTGCACATACTGGCACAGATAGAGGTTCCTTGACAGAATCAAAAAGAAAAGACACGACAGATCATCTTTCTGACTCAATGTCTGGCATGTCTGTTCCATCTGTATTATCTCCGGTGAGCAGCAGCATATTTAACAGTGATGATGTTGGAGGTGATACAAATAACAGAAGATCTATAAAAGGATCTGCAACGGCAATACCAGTAATACCAAGTAGTGCATCGCATTTGAAAGCAGCAAGCTCGCAAATCAGTTCCAGAGACATCGCAAGGTGAGATCACAACACAGAATTGGACAAAAGGACTTATGAACTAGTGTTGTACTGTTAAGCCAGCGTGCGTTTTGTAAGTCTCAAGGACAATGACCGGATAAACGGATTTTAAGTTACTACACTTGCATACTGCGTTTTCGTTCAATGAGGGATAGTTAAAAAATTCTGTCAGTTCAGGCCAGGTTTTTTTTCTGAAAGATTAAACAGAATCAGAGTGATGTATGTCCAGAAATGCACGCAGCAACAAATATTACAAATGTCACAAAAAATTGCTTCCATTGCACATTGTTAACAAAAACTGTACAAAATATCAAATTTAGCTAAAATTACAAAAATTTGCGATTTTCGTTACACAAAAAGGCCCCAGGACAACGAATTTAACAAAAACTGAAAATTTTGCGAAAATTACAAAAACTGCAAAAAATCGCGAGCACTGTTTAAAACCGCAAATTTAGCAAACATTACAAAATTTGCAAAACCTGGCAAGCTGCCTAACAAAACAAACACGAGAGTCAAGCCAAATAAAATGACAAATTTAACAAAAACTTTAAAACTTAGAACTGCAAAAAATCGCCAGCCCAGATGGAAAAACTCCAACGATCAAAGTGTAATCGAGGTCTTCGCTTCTTTTCATTTTCCTTAGTTATACTTATGAAACAATAGAGTTCTTTCTCGTTCATTTAATTTCTCTGTTAAAATATAGATTGTATTCTCGTGAACACAATGACAGTTTCACTTGGTTTGCCCTTATATGTGCACTGTAAAAGGTTGTGAAAAAATATATATTTTCTGTGCTAATTTTTATGGTATCTAAATAATATCTAGGAAGCCTGAGTCTTCCTTACTTGGTCCTGATGCCACTTCTCCAGAAGAAGAGTTGACGCAATATACTTTGACACCTCCTGAGCCTGGAGATTTCTCAGCTGGTGTAAAGAAGGTATGAATGAATTAACAGCAGTAAACCGTGTGCCTTAATTGGTTGTGTAGGTACATGTGCACGTACGCTTAAATGTGGACCAAAAAAAAAATGTTTTAGGGGAAAATTAAGTGACCACTCTTAGAGTTCATGCCTTCATGACATGGTCTCAGTTAGAACTGAAGAAATGATCCTCACACTTTCTTGACAATTTAAGCAATTGTCTCTTATGTGCACTTGAAAAATTCAAGTGACTCCAACGGGATTCGAACCCACGACCTCTGCGATGCCGGTGCAGTGCTCTTACCAACTGAGCTATGAAGCCACGCAGTTGAGAGCAGGTCAATTTGTTGGGCTCATACTTGTTTTCCCGTGAAAGGAATGGTGAATGGTTCT
>BLFK01000870.1:449550-462050 GCA_014634185.1 Astreopora myriophthalma
CATGACTAGGGTATTATACGATTATTTTTTTAATAGAACCTTCCGGTTATCTGTCTTATTTCTGTCGACATGGAAGATAGCAAGCTGTGATAAAATGGAAACCAAAGTTAAAAGCGGCGTTTCAGAGTAACTTGCGACAGTTGTATTTTCTCGTGATATATTGTTTTATTTGATATTCTGCATTATTTCATTGTGATTAACAATCAGCTTGTTTATTTTATTCATTTATTTATTTATTTAAGGTGTTTACCTTGCCCTTTTGAGATGATTTTTCATCGTTGTTTATAGCTTTCCCCAGGCGTTGCTAGGAAGAAACCGAAGAAAAAGAGTCCAGTGAAAAAGAGTGGGAGACTGCAAGCGGTATACCGCTCACAGCTTAGAAAATACCGACCCTTGAGAAGAACGCCAGCTGCAGGGAAGGAGAGGAAGAGAAGCGCTTCGGCCAGCCCCGTGCGAAGCAAAAGATCAAGTAACAGCCAAGGTTAGTTTGTACAAGACTGAATAGTACTTTATACAGGACCATAAGGGAGCAGACTGGGGAGCACAGGATCATTCGTAGCTTGCTCATAGCTTCCGTTGACTGAATGCCACTAGTGCGTCGCCTTTGACCTAGAGACGCGAGTTCAATTAACACTAGATCTTGCTTAAGGCTGGTTTTTACTGTAGACGGAGTCACAAAGAAGAGTGCAGAGTTACGATCTCGTGCCCATCAGACGTCGGAGTTGTGAGCTATTCTTTTCATTTTCCTTCTGACTGCGTCCCATACGATTCAATGAAAACCACAGTATCAGAGTCGCAAGCAGAAGCGGAAGAATAAACTAATGACAATGCGCGAGAACGAGCATTGTGATTGATTTGTTCTTCTACTTCTGCTTGCGACTCCGAGAATGCAGTTTCACTCGATCGTAAGCGACGGAGTTGGAAGCGAAATCAGAAGAAAATGGAAACGGTCTGATCCTTGCGACTCAGTCGAAAACGCCCTCTGTTCTTCTTTTGTGTGACTGTGGGTTCATCTTGTACCATCTTTGAATGGACTCAGTGGGAGTGGCTTAATAAAGCACGATCACAAATAAACCATTTTTGTAGGTACTGTTTTACTAGGGTTCGCAAGCGCCTTGAAGGTCCTTGAAAGGCCTTGAAAGGCCTTGAATTTCAAAACGAGAAATTCAGAGCCCTGAAAGTCCTTGAAAATTGCATTTGGTGCTGGAAAGCCCTTGAAAGTTGTTGCTCACGGCATCCAGCCCAGATTGTCAAGTGGCTCATTCGACAAAAACGTTTCTGGTTAAGAAGTAAAGACGCAAAGTGGTAAAAAGACTGGTAGAAATCTATTCCAACTGTCCAAATTGTAACCTTTGAAACGGTCCATGTAAAGTCCTTCAATTTTTTACCTCAAAATGTTAGGAAACCTGTTTTACACATTTGTGTGGCATTGGGTTGAGATACCTTATTGCTTCCTTTTTTCTCGTCTCTCTGCTCTTTGAAAGATCTGAACTGTATAAAGCACTTCTCTCCAGCAAAACGTATCTAGAACGGATAATATTTGTTCATTGACCAAAAAGAGCTTTCGTTTGTGCCGTAACAAGGATGGTTACGCGCGCGCAAAAATCAACCAATCAGATTCGTCTGTCGGTAAATCATGCGTGCACAGTGGAACTGAAGGCTCCACATATGTTTGATCTATATGAAACTTTTTCATCCCACATGTAGTGTTGCAAACAAATGTTTGATCGTTTAGTCACCATTGCTAACTCAGCTTATGCACCATATTAGACGAAAATGTTTGGTCGTTTAGCGGGCATTTAGCCGGGTTCGCGCTCGCGCTCGCGCTAATTGTCTTTGTGCATCCCTACTGCCCACGCAAGCACTGTCACACCCGCTGAGAAAATGTTAGCAAACACGGCGTCGGTGAGGGCAGCTTAATTTAGTTAATCTACTTAGCTTACATACTTTATTAACTTGAATCACCTGCTCTACTTATTCTGTCAAAAATGAAAAAATCTCACTTTAAGAAGTTATACAAATAGACTTTTATTCCCTCGTCCCATCGAATTCCGAAAACGGATTAGTTCAAAAAACGGATTAAAGAAAACGGATTAGTTCAAATGTTTACGACATCCGTACTGACATGCATTTATCCGAAATGTGGAACTTTATAAGAAGGAAATATTAGCGGGAGAAACCTTCTTATGATTAATATACTTTTTATGCGCTCTCAGCCCCAGATCACCCGGACTTATTACTCCCTGGCATGTTGGATGAATTCCCTTTTCTTCATGTGTCGCCCCAAACTGCGCACAGCATGTGGCAGAAACAGGCGCGGCATCTTAGCTCTGTCCTCAAAACTGCTTCTGAAGGCAAAAGAACAAAGACCCACAGAATGATTGAGGAAGCTGAGCGGCGACAGGAGGCTTTAGTGGGAATACTGAAGAAAGATTTAGACCACAATCTTAGAATGGTATGATTATTCTACAATTTTTTGACGGTATCGTGTTGATCATAATTTCATAGTTAATAAGTTGCATAGCCGGCGTAGCTTTCAAACGAACAGTCGGCACTTAGCTAGTAATGCTATAAATCTAATCTTAGGCTTTCGTATCAGTTTCTGTTTTGTAATACATCCGTGACAATGAATATCCTTCACTCTTCCTTTCAACTCCAAAGGAGAGCGCACGATAAAAGGTCGTGGCACAGTAGATTTTTGTTGCCGTGGCGACCAAGGCCTAGACAAATGCGAATGTATTATGTCCTTGGACTTAGCGAGCAGTGTCGAGCTGACACCACGTGAGGAAACTTAACATGACAGTTGTGAAGCAGTGACTTCAGCAACTCGAGAATGAAGGGAATC
The DNA here is from genome assembly GCA_014634185.1 of Astreopora myriophthalma. Taxonomy (NCBI): domain Eukaryota; kingdom Metazoa; phylum Cnidaria; class Anthozoa; order Scleractinia; family Acroporidae; genus Astreopora; species Astreopora myriophthalma. Next base: position 452,396 of record BLFK01000870.1, read on the forward strand.
AGGCGAAAAAGCCATTTTACACTTGCAGTTTTTCAAGCAACGTTTGTTTCGTGTTGCTCTTGACAATAGTCCCACCTCGCCATGGAGGTCACAGAACTATTGCTTCGTCTTCAAGATAAATAAGTCTCGCCAGGATATGCAAGGAATTTTTGCTCCAAAATGAGGCCAGTAGGTCTAATTGAATGCATATAAGAGAGCAATAAGTTGGCCGTTATTTTAAATCGCACAACTTACAGTACAATAGCTCTTCTTAAAGTGTTGACATTTCTCAGTGTTGATGGACGAACACAAGTCTTCTCGGTTATTCGATTCCTAAACACACACTTCAGATAGGTACCTAGCAGCCCTTTACCTCCGATTTCAGTGGATCGGTATAGTGCGCAGCTCTACGGTTTTTAGGGTTGCAGTCCATGATTCCTGTTGAAAATTTCATTAGGTCTATGCATTGGCGCGCATTGTCTTCTTCGCCAGTCCCAAGAACCGTTGTAATAACTGCGTACTCTATGTGCTTAGATGTGACTTCACGTTTAATCAAACAGTTGAACAGTTGAATTCTCAGGCAGATTTTGCCAAATTTTACGAATTAATGTCAATGTTCGCTTTGGTTATGTGGACATCTATTATTAGGGAATCACCATAAGTAGCTACATGGGCTGAGCAGTATGAATCAATGGAATGCCCAACAAATGTACAGACGCGCACACAATTTGCACCACGGTTGTTTTCATAAATTGAAAAGATTAACTATATTCAGTCAAAGCAGTGCTTACTCTTGAATTCTACGCCGTGCTTGGAATTCGAGTCAATCCAACCGCATAATAGCAATGACAATCATAAACTTTACTCACGTGTCAAGTGATTTAGCGCTGTAACTGGACTAATTGAGACACTCTTGGGATCAAGTCAAGTCAAATCAAACGAAATGTCGTTCTTAATTCTTGTCACTGCAGGATCCCTGCAAATTTTTGTTTGCAGCACGACTCTAACGTTGACCACAACTGATCGTAGCCGCTGGAAGCGAGAATGAGAGTAATCTTAATAATAATTGTTGGATCAAAGAGCTTTTCACAGTTGAAGGGAATGCCCAGTAGCTAATAGCCTGCGTGGCAGGCGTATCTCTTTGCGGCTAATGCCCCCCTGACCCCCTCGCCCTTCTTCTTCGAACGCATGCCACGCAGACTAAGTAGGTTACAGTTTATAATCTTCTTTGTTCATGTCAGCGCGAGAAGCAGGAGCAACAACAGCAACAGCGGACAGTGAGAGCTAAACTCAGAGAAAAACGACAAGTATCTGCGCGTGCGCGGCGTTACTACGACGAATATGAACAGCGCATGCGCGCTCGGATGTTGAAACGCCGAACGCGGGAAGAACAGGTGAGAAAACTTACAATTTAAATTGAAATATTGTCCTACAGTAGGGACTTGAAGATTTGCTACGGCGAGTTGCTACTACGGCTATGAGGGGTCAAAATGACTCCCGGTGACATCAACCCACACGCGTTGCAGTACGGCTTTCCCGTCGTAGTCTTCTGTTCTACCTCGGCAAAGTACCTTTTATGGCGTACTGCTCACTACTTATGGGTTATTACCGTTTTGCTGGCTCTGTTAAATGTTATTTCACTTTTGGGGCTTGTCAACAGCAAAGATGAATTACTTAGTCATAGCATTTTATATTTAGATCATAAGTGCTTGGTTATTAGTATTTCTTTGGACGCATGGCTTGCCAACTAGAAAATATCTTAAATAACCAATATTTTAAAAACCACAAGCTTTGGTATATGTGATTGTCTCCTTTTACAAACAAAAGAAAGGTAGATAATTTGACTTATCTAGTTCACTCACGCCTGCTTTCGACTGAGGGTTTTGTTTGTTATAGCAGGCTAACATCGAAAATCCCGGCGTTTTGTTGTCTGTAGAGCAATTGAAGCTATTTCCATCTTCTTAATGTTAAAAAAGACGAAAACCCCGATATTTGAAGAAGAAGAGTTAACTATGTTGCCGTACTCATGGGATCTTAATCGTTTAAGTTTGGTGCGAAAATACGCCTTACTCACTCGAGGGATGCTCGGCCAGGTCAGTGGCGGCGTAGTAGCACCTCCCCGTAGCTCATCTTAAAGTCCCTAGCAACGGACAAAAATCGACAATATTGAACTACAGTAACAGACAAAAATGGAAACATCGGTGTTGGGCTGTTTATGCCGCATTTTAAACTCATTCGTGCGCAGCATTCACGCACTCAGAGATGAAAGCGACCGAGAACTTCATGAAAGCTAATTCGGCCAAGTTCGACAATTTGTGCGTATCAAGTGCTGCTCGTTTGCTTAAACAACTGCCAAACGCAATTGCCAGCTTGCTAAATCGATGACAACGTTGGCTCCTAAGAGCCTTTGATTTGACAAATAGACCATTCCAAAGTTCAAAAAAGGAACTAGGTTCTAGTTTGCATATTGTTCAAATTACACCATATTAAAAAAATCAACCCCACCACCAAAAAGATCGCTTGAAAATTAGTAAGTTAATGAAGCTTGGACAAGTTTCGTTTCACAGTAAGCGCACTGTGAGCCGTCAAGGGTCGCTAAAGTTCCATACAAATGTCTCTAATCGTTGTATTACGAGGAATATGATATTTGCAAGATGGTGTCATTTGACTGCAACTGTAGCAACCATAATCGTCCAAATCCTGTTGTTCTTATGCTAATAAGTGCTATGGTCATTCATATCCTTTTGGGATTACAAGATTTGAGCAAGAAAGCAAAACCAACATGGATTCCGGTAGTTGTAATCAAATGACACCATCATGGAAGATAGAGAATGTGGTCTCTAATTTCATCATTCTTAGAATCATACTGCGTGGTTGCAATCTAACTAAACCTCGAACTTGACAAACGAACTTGATTTTATATGATCTTTCTTGTCATGGGCCTCAATTTTTTATTAGATTAGAATTTAAAAACTGGCCCCCGTCTCCATCTGAATTTCGTAATGGCCTATTAAGTCACCAGATAAATCATACTAATCGTTTGTTGAATAAAGTGGCCTTTGTTATGCATTCAGAGCATGGGGGTAAGGAAAACGAGTAGAACTCCTCAAAGATTTCTCAGCTCCCCTGAATCTGAACTGCTGGTATAGGCTAGAGTAACTCAATAACAAGTTCTAAGGATAAGAAATGCAACGGTTACGAGACAAAATAACAACAAAGAGCTAGCAAAACAGAATAATTCAAGATATGTGCAGCATGTTAAGTTCGTACATTACATCCGTTTTGACTGCAGGAATAAACGCAGATGAATTAGGAGACGTCAAAAAAATTGCAACGTCCTAGAAATATTGCCCAGTTTGCATTTTAACTGGCAAACTTTTTATTTTACATGTCAGTATTTTGTGATCTCATTTAATAATTGCGGTAAATTTATCTTAACTAGTAGTTTATGATTACCTTTGTATTTGTTCTTCAGTTCTGCCCTATATTGACTGAAATAAAACTCGCTATTGTTGTATTTTTAATTCCGTTTTCTATATAGATCTTCAAGAGGTTGTTTCAGGATGGTTTGGAGATTCAAAAACAAAGAATACGAGAACTAAGGGAGTACGCAAAAGAAAAGAGAGAAGCCCTGGCTCAGAGACAGCAAAACGAAATCGAATCACTAGAAAACTTGTATCTTTTCATGGTCGTACGGTTTCTTATTTGCAAGATTTATTCTTAGTTTTTATTCCAAGCCCAAAAATTCCTTTTTTGTCTGCTTGTTCTATCCCGCGCTTGACACTGGACGCAAAGCTTTGCGACTACCGCCGGCATTTACTCGAGAGATCGCCACCCTCGAATAAGGGCTGCACATCTCAAAAGAAATAATGCGGCTCTTGTTCGCAGAGCGGTTCTCGGTCGGTTCTTGAACGTAGCTAGACAACGTAGATATTGTATATCTACCCTCTTTTCCCCGTCGCTCTCTCTCTCTCTCACCCTTTCTCTCAAGTTCCATCATCAGCACACATGAGAAGTTTTAAATAAGTGCCGCATTTAAAGGGTGGCCCAGTGTTGATATCACTCTCCTGTCATCAATGTGGCCCAGGTTCGACTCGGGCTCTGTGGCATATTTGGGTTAAGTTTGTTGTTGGTTCTCTGCTCTGCTTTCTGCGGTTACTCCTGTTTTCTCATCTCAATTTCGAAATTCCAATTCGATCTCGGTTGTGTAGACGAATAGTCGCTTTGTGCAGATGGCTCTGCTAATTCCAATTACTACATCCTACTATGATCTGTGGAAGGCGGATTGGTCCTGCAACACCAGCCGTCCCAACCCCAAGTTTTGCGTTTAGAATCAACAACTTTGGGTTGAAAAGGCTCCTTCAGTTTCCCCAATCACCCAACTTTAGTCCTCTTTCCTTGGCGTGTTTCTAGCGAGCGGGAAACCAACTCAGTGGTTCCAACACGGGTTTAGCCCTGGAGCAGAAGCACGGGGCGCTTAGCTGATCAGGATCAAGTACATTTGCCATCTTCGAGAATTTTCTTTGAGGAGAGAATTATGAAATAGTTCTCTCTTCGCTTGCCAATCAGCTTTCAGTAATTTTGCTCTCCATGTGGGGAATCATTATTTAACAATTAGACTACGAGTTAGAGTTTTCCATGAGTCGTAGCGCCGAGTTGACTGTTTGACTCAGAAAACTCGAACTCGTAGTCTAATTGTTCTAGTAGAAATCCACTCACATACTACCTTCGAATTCATTCCAATTTCTATTGATTTTAAGGTTAAGCTACTCACTATTTAACAAATAGATTCCATGTTGCCGTGCGTCTGTTCAGTAATAGATCAGAGACTCGAAATGTGGTACGAACAAAAAAGGAGCACACGCGGCAATAGCGGCGTGTGTCCCTGATGTCACTGATTTCCATTTTGTAGGTATCTTGTCAGAACTAAAGTTGTTTTTGTCAGCTATTCAGCTTGTATGGTATAAAAGTCCAAAAACTGAACAAAAGTCCTTGCGCCCTTTCGAGTACATAATGCGGTATCCAGAAATAGTCTAATCTGACTGTAACGGTTTGTGTGATGGGTCTCCCTTTCCCTTCTGTTTTTCTTTTTTTTCCATTACTTGTTAGTTGTATTTGCCTTAATTTTATTTCAGCTACCGTGATCAATTTGCCATGCTAGCGGAGGGTATCGCTAGAGAGAGATTTGAAGTGGAAGTGCGAGAAAAAGCTCAAGAAAAGGTAAGTTATTACAAAATTGTGACGACTTGTGTGAGAGTTGTGTTTTGGAGATCTGAGCAGTCAACATTGATGTTAAGTACGAAAAAGTGTACTTGAGAATGTTTTCTTCCTCTACATACTGAACTCTCTAATTTTGAGTGGTTCATTTTGCAGAATAACTGAAGTAAGGGGTATGCTAGCAGCACAGCCCTGAGACTTGGATACATTTCTTTACTTATTTCTAGTTTACAATCTCTCAACTTGACTTTATTTGTTGAATTGTAGGCGATGTATTTTTTTTTACTTGATGACGTGCAACCCAAGTACTGCTTGTAGTCAAGTTCAACACTGACTATAAGTTGAACTACCTAGAATTATAGGGTCTCAGTATTCGGCACAAAGAACGGCATGTTTCAGTTATAACACTAGCATATACTCCATTATCCGTAAATAACGATTTCTCGTTATATTGTTATGAAGTACCCATTCTAACACTTAAATTTACGAAATTGAGATTCCATAAAATGAATCAGTCCGTTAATACACCATCTCGAAGTTTTTGCCGCCATCTTGCATGGGTATGCTAGAATTTCTGGCGCGGCTACGAGCCACCCAAATTTAGCGGTGCCTTCTCTGAGAGCTGTAATTTTGCTTTTGTGTGAAGAATAAGCTGTTCGAAGCAGTCTTAACGCTAACCCTGGGTTAAGTTTGATTAATCTCATGACCTATAGATCGTTGTCACGTGACGTCGTCACTTTCTAAAATCCAAAACTAAAGAGCCGTAAGAGGGGGTATATTTATATCTGTTTACAATTTTACAGCTCAATAGCGTGCTTCCTTTGGAAACCAGGGCATTTTGAATGTCAGAGTTATGGAGGTGCGTGACACAAGGCCAAGATCGAGTTTGTTGAAAAAATATATACTTATCTCATGATTTTGAGCCTTTTTAGAAGTTAGAGCATTAGGAAAAGTGCTTGTGTAAATGCTTGCTTGGTCAGTACTGATAATCAGTCGCCCAGATAGCCAAAGTAAGCTCCAGATGTTTACACTATTTTCCGGCCGCCATATTGGGGTACCACGGAGGTACACCAACATGGCGTTTTCATACTGGGCTCTGTAAATTTGTGCGAAACATTTTGACGATTATCTGAGGTTTCGGGAAACGCACAGGCCTAAAACTTGGAGAAGTGTCTAACTTAGTTATCTTCTATAACATCACAATTCCTTAGCTTTTTCCACTGGATGGTTTTCGATTTAATATTTTTATTGAGTGACAGTGAAAACGATCTATAGGTAATTTGTCATGGTATTTATCCCAGTTTTGCAATAACCCAGCTTCGAACAACTCGGCCCTGCATAGATTACATTAATATCCTCATGGTATTAACGGTAAGTTACTATTGCAAGTTATCTGGCGTTTTTAAAGTATTTGCATGGGAGCTTGGCAGCCGTCTTGGCAGCAGTCTTTCTTCCTTTGCGGCACAAACTCCGAGTTGGTCTATTTTCATGCTCTGTTGTCTTGACCTTGAATAAGAAGAGTGCTGATTTCGGCAACTTTGATCATGTAATTTTTCCCCTCAATTACTCGGCATTTAGGTTGTGCGTCAAATGCGAAGCGAGTTGCGCTCCAAGCTGGAACGCGAAGTGAAGGGGTTCCAAGAAAATTTACAACGTGACGAAGATTCCGTTTACTTCAGACAATTGGAGGCCAATAGGCTGCGAGGAAAACTCCAGCTGGCGACTCGGAGCGTTTTCTATTAGGGAAACAACGGATGGAAATAAGTTATTTATTTACAGAGGAACGGTGAGCATCATGATGGCAAGTTGGCGAGCTGAGTGTTGGCAAATAAAGGCAGGAGCGGCAACAAGCTCATTGCGATTGAATTGTGAACGTGTGTGATTGAATTGAGACATACATTGCAGAGAGATAACAAGACCCCCGGAGTCGTTCACGTGGAATGCGGTGGTCGATGATTTCTTAACCCACGGTCAACTGAAATGTGTTTACACGTAACAATAACCTTAATTAAATAAATTTGCTTAAATATACGGTCAGTAACGGCATTACAGACGGTGTTACTTGTGCTGTGTCAAAAATGATAACGTAAGCAAAGGATTAAAATGGGAGGCCCAAGGAGTTGTAACTTCCTCCACCGCCGCATTCATAAGTAGTCGTACATTGAAACGAATGAGCATTGATTTTAAACCTTATCAGCAACGGTATTAATATTTGGGTTATGTATTTTTAGTCAATGAGCCATTTGAATGATGGCGTAATTTCCTGCCAAGACCAGGGATCAATGTCATAAAAATTATACAATTGTATTTTACAAGAATAACTATTGTTTCCCGGGCTAAAAGCAATAGCTACACTTTTTCTTTTTAAATTATAAAATCGACCCCAGAATGCATTGAATGGCTTCTATTGTTTGGCAGATTTTACCAGTTGTCTCGTTATTCTTTGGAGAGTACAAAAATCTGAATAAGATAACATTTTGACAAAGCATTCTGGTCTTGGTGGTAAAATGACGCCATCTGCTAATGGCCTATTGATAGGCGTTGTGTCAATTCAACTGTACTAGATAGAGTACAAATCTCGCGGCTTGTATGAGCCTCTATCTTGACAGGCAGACAAGCGTAAAGAATGTGTCTGTATGTGTATGCATGGGTGTTTGTATGGAGATTCGATGTCAAAACAATTTTTGTAAAATGTTAGCTCTAAATAAAAAATTTATCAATTGCGAACTGAAGGTATACAGGGCAAAGGATTATACTGACCAGTTGTTAGGGACTAACCTTAGCTAGACGTTGCCCGGTAGCGTTTTCAATTTTTCCATATATTTGTCTGTAATTCTTTTCCACAGTTTTCCCGCGGACTGAAAATTCCCGAGAAAAAATTACAGACAAATGTATGGAAAACTTGAAAACGCCAGCGGCCAACGTCTGGTGAAGGTTATTTGGTCTGTATAATCCGTTGCCCTGTATCTTAAAAAGTACCTGTGTCACGATAATACGCATGTGCTCGCTAAGCACATGTTTCAAGCTCGTATGAACATCTTTAGCGCTGTTTAGCTTCCGATGTTTCGCACTCTAGTGTGATTTTGTAATTAGCAATCCCCAGAGACCGAAAAGGGAGGGGAAAGGCTCGACAGTGACGAGTCTGGAGGCGACGGCGACGGGATCACGTGGAAAGGGATACGTAGTTTTTTGACTATAGAAGTACAGAAAATAATCCCTCGGATTTTCAAGTTCAAATAATCCGATGTTCGTCGTTCCATCTTTTCGTGTTTTTACTTGGGCTTCCGTAGGACGCCAGAGTATAAAAATGCAAACTGTTCTTCGTTGTCGTCGTATTTTGTCGCCAAATAGAGAGTCTTTATTCCAGGCGTTCCTATAGCGGACAACCCTGGAAACTGGGGACGAGAACACGACAGCACGCGAGACTCGTGGAATACAGGATTCCTATGGTTTGGGAAGGAAACTTTGGAAAGTGTGATGCTTTGTATGCTCGTCTCACATACAAATGCACACGCCATTCGTCGTAGACCCACATTAAAACACGTCGAGCGTTTTCGGAACGGGTCAGTCCACGAATTCTACAGCTTGAAAAAGATGAAAACTTTGAAAACATCTAGCCAAATTAGGAAAGTGAACAAGGACCAGCGAGCCGCCAAATTGGATGAAGAAAATGACGCTCAAGGAAATATATTGAATAGTAAATATGTGAGCTCAACTCTTGTGTTAAACATCCTCATTGCTTTCTTTGGTTAATTGTGTTCGATATTTGTAAGGGACGATTTGATATTGCGAACTTAATTACTACTGTTGTTGTGCAAGCGATCGCAAGTGTCGGTTTCCACTGCTTTTAGTACAAGACATGGTTAATACTCTTGACGACTGTGTTATACTAGAAAGAGCGATCAAGTTTGTTCTCGGTATGCAAAGTATGTGAATGAATGAATGATTTGTTTATTCGCACCTCCCGCAGCCTATTAGCTGAATTACAGGTTCGTCAGCAAAATTATTATAAATACAATACGTATAAATACTGTCAATATACCAAATTATATACAATATTCACGAGCTATATTTAACAGTCACAAAGTTGCGAAACTGCCACCGGGTTAGCGTGCTTGGCAGATCTAAGAAGAGCGCGGGGCAAGCATACTTGTCATTAGGGGGTACAAGGGGATACCCGGCTGGATGTCGTGGATGAACCGTACACAAGCTTCAACACGACGAGACTCCAGTGAACACAAACCAGAATGTGCCAGCGCATCCTCGTAATCTAACTCTGGAAAAATTATAGCTAAAGCGCGTTTTGGAACTTTTTCCAATGCAAACGAAAGGTACTGAGGGAGGTTAGAGAAAACTACTGAGGCATATTCCATAATAGAACGCACTAAGGAGCAATATACCTGAACAGTATCTCCCTCAGGGACACCACAGCCTTTTAACTTCCTAAGCGCATAGAGAC
>BLFK01000870.1:475001-505001 GCA_014634185.1 Astreopora myriophthalma
CCTTTATGCGGCCAGATTACTGGTTTAATATACTGCTTGTGTAAAAGATTGAGAATATAATATAATAAATATATATGGTCAAAGTTAGAAAAACAATATTTAACTGGAATCACATTTCAGATGAACTAACAAAAGAAAAAATCGATGAATTGAAAAGTTATTATCGAACTTATCATCGAAAATATTGGGCTTACAAGCAAGCAATGATGCGTATGAAAAAATACAAATTTATTGGTGATGCATTGTCTGTTGTTTTTGCATCAGGAGGCTTAGCTTCAAGCATAGCAACTGGTGGAATTAGTTTAATAGCAATCAGCACATCAGCAATATTAATTCAGGGTTGGATGAAACATAAGAACTTTGATTTAAAAATTCAGAATTGCCAATACGCTTACCAAAGTTACGGACATCTTTTAATTTTAATAAAGAATGCTTTAAGATCTGGAGAAACGAATATATCTGAATTAATTTCCTCAATGAATTGCATAGACAATTACGTGATGGACAACAGTCCTATTATTGATAAATTTTTAGAGAAATACGATGAAAGATTTATTTCATAATAGCATTTATCTTATTTCCTATCATGGTTTTAATTTTAGACCAATATTCATCATGTTTTTTTTTGTGTAATTTTAGATTTTGACACTTTTATGCGCTCGTGGGGTAGACCAAGCATCATAAACAATTGTTTGATAATATATTTAACACTAATCAACCGTTTACGTCCGTTATTTACCTCTTTATTAACCTTTTCTATCTCATTAAACACAGTATAAATCTGCTGTTTTTGTTTATAAGTTAATTAAATATTGTTTTCACTGGTAATAATATTCAAGACATTTTCTATGTTATACTTGCTATTATAAATCGATTTGCGTCTTATTTTATGCTTATTTTCATGGAAATCTACATACTCATTAACATAATCATAACCAAAACAGGTACCACAGTTTAAACATACAACCATTTCATTATCTTTTATCAATTCCATATTTTCGCAACAAGGGTCCTCTCTTTTACTTTTACTTTCGGTTAATTTCTCACCACAAAAATCACACATAATGTGTTCCATGGATTTTAATTGATCGTGAATTTCAGTATTACAGTTCATATATTATATAAGATATTATATCTTTAAATATTGTATGCTTAAACGCACAGGGAATTTGATTTTTTCATGAATTTGATTTGATTTTTATAAAAGGTGCGTTTGCGGGGCGTGAAATGGCACTTTTTTATGAAATACGCGAAATGGAATTTGAGCGTCGAGAAATGAGTGTGAAAAACCAACATTACAGCCCATGTAGTAAGGCTTGCACTTTCAACATCTGGAAATTGAATAATTCCTGAGGAAAAACCCGGTTCTTTACGATTTTCTTGCATGCACGGCTCTCCTTTGGGTCTCCAAAGACAAAATAGCCAGTCAAAACTGATGGGGCTGGACAGTCAGCGAGCCATGCGAGCTATGCGAATTTCGCATTTAAGTCCAAGCACCGATTTCAAATAGCGCTGATAAACAGTTATTAAGTCTAAGCACCCATTTTTAAACGGTTAGCCTTCAATAACTTTGTGACTCGCATGGCTCGCCATGTTGGCTCGCATGACTCGCAGCCATGGCTCGCGTGGCTCACAGCCATGGCTCTCGCATGGCTCGCGGGCTACCTTGTCCTAACTCAAAACTGATTCCTGCTATTGCAGACGGTCATTCCAAGTTTTATAATTCACATCCAATTGAACGTATTTTCCTTTAATTAAGAAAAATCCATTGAAAGGACGCCTGAGATTCTTTCTGACACTGACTTCAAGAACATTCAGAATTGTCGGGAAATGGTGAAACCGTTTATTTTCCCGACTGATTTTTCAGAAGCCTTTGATTGTGTTACTGAAACAGAGAGAGTGTTTTGTCTCATCGCTTTTTTTAAGGCTGGCGGCAATGTACATCTTTCTTTTAATACCGTTCTTTAATTAACTTAACGCCATCCGATGATGACATGATTCCGTAAAATTTGACGCCTCAAATGATAGATTAATGGAATAAAATGGGAATGACACGTTGCAAGGAACTGGGCATCCAGCTGAGATAGGGGAGTTTTACTCCCCTTTCTCAGCTGGATGCCCCAGACATTTTTCGGTTGCTAAGAGCGTGCGGCTCGTTATGATACTGGGCGATCATAGACGTATTTATCAAATGTCCGAAGAGCAAACACCACAGCTAGCATCTCCTTCTCGATTTCGAATCTCTGGGTCTGTCAGGGCACGCCTGCCAAATGCTATGGGTTGCCCGTTTTGCGTGAGGGCAGCCCCAATCCCTTTTCACTTGCGTCACATTGGACAGTGAGTTCCTCTGTAGGGCTGTTGTACTTCAGCAAAGGTGCCTGTGTCACAAGGTCTTTGACCTTCTCAAACGCTGCATCATGTTCATGCTGCCACTGCCATGGTACTTCCTTGCGTGTCAACTGCTGTATGGGTGCCAGTACTTCAGACAATGGAGGTAGGAATTTTGCAAGATAGTTTACAAAACCACAAAATCGCCTCACAGCTTTGACATCCTTTGGCTTAGGCATGTTGTGGACAGCGTCAATCTTCCCTGAGTCAGGTTTCAGACCATCTGCTGTTACGAGGTGTCCCATGTAGGGGATTTCTTTACACAGCAGCTTTAGTTTCTTCTTGTTTAATTTCACTCCTCTCTCTCTGCAGCGCTGTAGGAACTGCTGTAACTTTGCATTATGGTCGGCGGTTGCCTCTTCTTCCGTATCTCCTACTCCATATATGACCAAGTCATCATGCACTGTCAGCAGACCATCTAGTCGATCCAGTGCCTGGTTTAGCCTCTTTTGGAAGATCTCACTGGCTACACGGACTCCAAATGGCAGTTGTACCTTCCGTAAGGTGTGTCAAAGGTTGTCAACTTGCTCAACTGGTCATCTGGCTGCACATGCCAGTAGCCATTTCTGGCTTCTATTTTAGTAAACACTTTAGCACGTGATAGATCTGGGAGTACGTCATCTATCACAGGTAGGGGGTATCTCTCTTCAGTGCTTTATTGAGTTGTTGCTGGTCTAGGCAAAGTCTTAAGTCCCCTGATTTCTTTGTCACAACAACTAGATTACTCACCCAGTCTGTGGGCTCATCAACAGGCATCAGTACACCAATGTCTTTCAAGCTCTGCCTTGAGCTTTGGTTTGATGGCGAATGGCACTCGTCGTGATGGTGCAATGCTAGGAGGCACTGAAGGGTCAACGTAGTGGTGCTGTAGTCCTTCTAGTGTTCCAAGATCACCTTCAAACACATCATTGTATTCTTCAATAATTTCTTGGGCTGTTTGGGCTTTCTTACTTGTTGCAGAGGTGGTTGTCGCTGTGGCTACCTTTTCAAAGTTTTCTTCATGTGCTTGGATTAGTTTCATCTGCTGTATCACTTTGGCGCCCAGCAGGGGAGTCAAATTCTCCTTAACCACAATGAATTCAACTGAGTACTTCTTGTGGGTTTTAAGATTGCGTATGGTCACGCGACAGATTCCCTCTTGGTTAAGCTCAGTTTTATTCCACATCTGTAAAACACGTTTGGTCGACTGGATGTTCTCTTTGTTGACATATTTACTTGGCAATACATTTGCTGTTGCACCACAGTCAATGTGGAATCTCACAGGCTTTTCGTTGATGAGCATCTGTGCGTAAATTTCCCGTTCCGAGACGCTTTTGACAGTTTCTGTCATTGCTGGCTTCGTTGTTACACAGTACAGGAATTCTTCCTCACTATATTCGTCATCTTCGACTTCGACGTTGTGCGTCTTCTCTCTTGCTGTGCATTGGGACGCGAAGTGATTCTTTTTGCCACACGCTCCGCACACACGGCCCCAAGCTGCACAGTTGGATCTACCTTTTCGATGTTTTCGTCCACAGAAAACACACAGGCACCCTGTTATCGTCCGGTTTCCGGTTTGTATGTTGTCGGCCTGTTCGCTTTATTCTATCTTTGTCTCCACTTGCAGCCTCTGTCGTAGTCTGGTCCATATTCTTTAACTGTGTGTTCGACACTTCATCACTCTTAGTGATCTCGATGCACCTTGGTAGCGTCAACTTGCCCTGGCGCAACAAACGCTTGCGTATGCCTCCGTCACATAGGCCAAGAACAATCCGATCGCGTATAAGGGTGTCATGTAAACACGTACAGAAATTGCACAATTGTGCAAGTGTTCACAGTTCTCCTACGTATGCATTAATAGATTCACCTTCTTTCTGGTCACGGCTGTTGAAAACGTAGCGTTCATAAGTATCATTGGTTTCTCCAATTGCAAAATTGTCAAATTCCTTGAGTATTTCGGACAGCTTGCGCCGGTTTGCTTCACTCAAATCAAAGCTATTGTATATCTTGACCGCATCAGGTCCTATGGAGTAGAGGAATAGTGCCACTCTGTACTCTTCTGGTTGCCTTTCAAGCTGTCCTACAATGTAGTTTTTCCATTGCTGCTTGTAAATTTTCCAATTTACAGCTTTATTCTTTGCCGATAGGTTAAGACCTGTGGGTGGCTGTAGGCCTTGCGGGACGGGCGGCGACGGCGCTACAATCTGTTCTCAGTGCTGTTCGTCTGAGGGTGCTGGTGGATCTGTTGGCATCTTTTCCGAATGGTTTTGAGGTTCGTTGTTGCGCTCACTGTTAAACGGTGTTAAGGTTGAACATGCGCTCCGCTTCCACCATGTACGTTGTTTATTCCTTATAAAACAGATCAGACTGGCGCCAGTACATATGATCACGTGATCTAACAGGAACACATTAGTCACGCAACAGGAGCAAGGAAGAAGCTGCTGTATTCCTGGCCGCAATCCTTCGAGGGGAAGCTCAAAAGGTGCTAAATGGCCTGTCTGACACCGACTGTCGAAATTAAAAGAAGATAACTTCGTTTTGGGGTTGAAAAACAACGTGAGTTGCACCAGGCGCGTCTGCATAGCCGTCGTCAACAGGAAAATGAAAGTGTTCAAGCTCTTGCTGCAGATATCCGGTCTATGTCTAGTCTAGCTTATCAGGATTTGTCTCCTGACACTCAGGAAAAATTTGCCGTCCAGCATTTCATTGATGCCATCAAAGATCAAGACGAGAGGCTCCGATTACGCAGAGATAAACCACGCACCATGGACGAAGAGCCCTGTCGTTGGCTTTTGAACTTGAAGCATTTCGTCTTTTGGATGGGGATTGGCGATGAAGTTGACAGGGAGCCTGATTTATTTGAAGCTCAGATGGAAATGTTACGTTCTGACCTTCAAGCGCAACAACAAAGTCAGGAGACTCAGCAAAAGGCTCTTCAACAATTAGTTTAGCAGATACAACAGCTCTCCCAGTCAATGTCTCTGAACACGTCTGAAAACCAGCAACGCCCACCCGCTCCACGTTATTTTAGTCAACATGGACCATGCTGGGATGGCAAAGAATTTGGCCATTACCGTCGTAACTGCCCAACGCCCAAGTCACCTGACGACAATAAACTGGGTTCGGGAAATGCCAGCAGGGTGTCAACCAAAGGGCCAAGGGGATGCCTGAGTGAGAGTGATGTTGGCCCCACTACTGGACATGATGTTCACAATGCTATTCCACAGCCATTGTCGCAGCAGGATATGGCTTGTCCTGATATGCCCATGGAAAGGTCACAAGCTAGTAATAAATTACGAGGCCTTTATTTTTTTTTATGGTTGATAGACACTGGTGTTGCTCGTTCTATTTTGTCGTTCAAGATTTATAATTCTTTACCTGCCAGTGTCAAGTTCAGCTTGCGTTCAGCCAATTCTGCAATTGCTCTTGCTGATGGTCAGCAAGCGAAAACACATGGTCTGGGACGTGTTGTAGTGCGCCTGGGTACTAAAGAGTTTCAGATGCATGTGATTGTAGCTGAGGCTGTGGATGAGGGCTTTCTGGGTATGGACTTTCTGTCACAAGCTGATTCAAATATTGACATTATCACAAACCAGGTGTCCATTAATGGAGAAGTGTTTGATTGTTCTGATTTCAAGAACCAGCCCCTTAGATCAGGATGTATTGTGCGACGGTCAACAATTATTGAACCTAACACTGAAGTGATTGTACCAGTCACTGTTCACAAGCGTTCTTCTAACTTGAATCCAAAGGTATCTCAATTAGGCATACGATTGTTAGAGCCTTGCCTCACCTCACATTTGCAACAAAAGGGCCTCTATGTTGCAAGGACTCTGAAGGATGTCATAGAAGACAGAGTGGTGCCTTTACGTGTTTTCAATGTTTCTGACGAAGTTTTTCAATTTGGCTGCTGAGACTGTGGTTGCCCTGGCTAAGCCGGTTATTGAAGTCACTCCACTGGAGCTTTATGAAGAGAGTCAAGAGAGTGTTGTGGGCCAAGCCAGAGTAATCAATCAGCAAGTACCACATGAAACCATTGAAAGGACTCTACCAGAATCCCTACAGGAACTTCTAAAAAGGAGCACTGAGCACTTAACTGATCATGATAGTACTGAAACTGAGAGACTGCAAGAGTTACTAGCACAGAATTGAAACAGGCAATGTGCTCCCAATCCGACAGCAGCCCCGGCGCACCTCTTCATGGAAACACGATGAAATCGACAAGTAACTGACCTCTTGCAACAAGGAAAGGTGAAAGAATCGTCAAGCCCTTGGTCCTCCCCAGTTGTGCTGGTGACCAAAAAGGATGGTAGTCAGAGGCTGCGCGTTGACTATCGCCAGCTGAATGCAGCTACAGTAAAGGATGCCTTTCCCTTGCCGAGAGTTGACGACTCACTGGCTGCTTTAAGTGGCTCAAGATGGTTTTCCACGTTGGATCTTGCTTCCGGTTACTGGCAAGTGGCAATGGACGCGAACACCCAAGAAAAGGTAGCATTTGTAACTCCAAGCGGCTCGTACGAATGGAGTGTGATGCCATTCGGCCTTTGTAATGCACCGAGTACATTTACCAGGCTGATCGAACTCGTGTTGAAGGGTTTCCATTGGAAAACCTGCTTGATTTACCTCGATGATGTGATTGTCATGGGGCGCACATTTGAGGAAGAGTTAGAGAGGCTGGAACAGGTATTTGAGCGACTGGCATCGGCGGGGCTGAAGCTTAAGCCGAAAAAGTGTTTCCTCTTCCAGAAACGGGTTTCGTACCTGGGACATGTGGTCACCGAAGAAGGTATCAGTGCAGACCCAGGAAAGGTATAAAAAGTTCGCACTTGGCCCATCCCAGAAAACCGGACGGAGGTCAAAAGCTTCCTTGGACTTGCCTCTTATTACCGCCGGTTCGTCCCTGATTTCTCAACTGTGGCTCAACCACTGTACAAGCTAACAGACGCAAAGACAGAATATGTTTCGACAGAAGAATATCAGGTGGCCTTTGACAGCCTGAAGTGTTCACTTACATCCGCTAGAGTTCTGGCCTACCCGACAAAGAGAGGGTTTATGCTAGACACCGACGCATCAGACCATGGAATTGGTGCAGTGTTGTAACAATTTCAAGGTGGGATGGAAAGACCTATTGCATTTGCAA
The DNA here is from genome assembly GCA_014634185.1 of Astreopora myriophthalma. Taxonomy (NCBI): domain Eukaryota; kingdom Metazoa; phylum Cnidaria; class Anthozoa; order Scleractinia; family Acroporidae; genus Astreopora; species Astreopora myriophthalma. The sequence continues at coordinate 482,509 of BLFK01000870.1, forward strand.
GTCGAACATTGTCTAAGTCTGAGAGGAACTATTGTGTGACTCGTCGTGAGCTTTTGGCAATTGTTGAGTTTGTCAAGCAACATCGGCATTACTTGCAAGGTGCGAGATTCTGCATTCGAACTGATCATGCCCCCCTGCGCTCTGTCATTAAAGCTAAAGATCCAGAAGGACAACTGGCACGTTGGATTGAATTCTTTCTTAAGTACTTTTGACTTTGAGATCCAGTATCGACCAGGACAACGACACCAGAATGCTGGTGCACTTTCCCGTCGACCCTGTGATGACCGTTGTAAGTGGTGTAAGGGTTGGAAATTTCAGAACCAAGTGTCTTTTATTCATGTGGGAATCGAAACTGCAATGCATCTCCCTAACCAGGACATTGAGCAACCAGCAAACCGTCAAGCTCCTGTTGGTGATCGTTGTGGCACACTCAAGTTAGAACCATCATGGAAGTCCAACTTCTTGAGGGAGCAGCAGGAAGCGGATGCTGATCTCAAGGTCATTATTGGATGGAAGAAAGCCAGTGAAAGAAAGCCATTGTGGGAGGATGTGTCGCCTCAGAGTCGTGCTGTAAAGACCTTATGGTTACAATGGGACCGGCTGCTCTTCAGGAACGGTGTACTTTGCTGCAAATGGGAAAATGACATGGGAGATCAGATAACCAACCAGGTTGTTCTTCCCGACACTCTCCGACAAACTGCCTTTGAAGCTCACCATAGTCACACAACTGAAAGTCATCGTGGTGTACGAAAGACCATAAGCGCTCTTCAGTCTCGTTATTACTGGCCAGGACTGACATCAGCAGTTCATCGATCAGTCGCCAGTTGCCATGTCTGTGGATCAAAGAAAACGTGTGGGAAGAAACGTTGCGCTCCTTTAAAACAGTACGTGGTAGGAGCTCCCATGGAACGAATTGCGATTGACATTCTTGGTCCACTGCCAGAAACTCCGCGGAAGAACAAGTTTATACTGGTGGTTAGTGATTATTTCACTAAATGGACTGAGAGGTACCCAATACCAAGCCAAGAGGCGGCTACTGTTGCTGAGAAGTTAGTGAGCGAGTTCATTTGTCGAGTTTATAGCGACCAAGGAACTAACTTTGAATCAAAGATGTTTGGTGAAATTTGCAAGGTGTTAGACATGAGAAAACTCGAACTTCTCCACTGCACCCCCAATCGTATGGACAGGTGGAGCGTTTCAACAGGACTCTCGTTGAAATGTTGCGTGGAAAGATTAAGGAAGACCAGAAGGACTGGGATCTTCAGCTTACAGCTTGCATGATGGCCTATCGGGGTGCTGTTCATGAGTCAACAGGGGTTACGCCTAATCTCTTAATGATGGGTAGAGAGCTGGAATTTCCTTTGGATGCCATAACTGAGGCACCTCCTGATGCACCACGACTCGAGACGGAATATGCCCAAGCTGTTCATAAGAGATTGGCCAGTGCGCATGATTTGGCTAGACGCCATTTGAACAAGGCAGCCATACGACAGAAGCGGAACTATGATAAACGGCTTGCTGGTAGACCATTTACTGTTGGTGATTCTGTTTGGCTGCACAATGTTCGGAGAAAGAAAGGGAGAAATGCCAAACTAGACTGCTCTTGGGAGGGACCTTATCTGGTAATATCAGTGCTGTCTGATGTAGTGTACCGAATCAGAAGAGCAGGAAGGCCAAGCTGAAGGTCGTTCATTCGGACCGACTAAAGCGTTACCTGGGACCCTCACTGGAGAGATAGATTCCTAAAAGGTAAACGCAGTTATCGAAACTGAGAGAGGAGGAGAGAGAGGCATCAAATGGAGATTCTCCAGTGTTTTTCGAAGATGGGGAGTCAGCTCCGATTAATGAGAAGAGAGGGAGTTGCGCTTGTCGAGGAAAAATCGACGGTGGGAGAAGAGGTTGATGTTACTCCTAGAGATATGTCCAGAAATGCACGCATTGGCGAAAATGGCAGAAATGGCGCTTAATCGCCAAAATCGTTAAACCGTAAACAAAAATTAAAATGAGATGGCAAAGGGGCCCTTTGGAAAGTGGCGATTTTGGCGAAAATGGCGTATTTGGCGAAAATGGCAGAAATGGCGCTTAATCGCCAAAATCGCCAAACTGTAAACAAAAATTCAAATGAGATGGCAAAGGGGCCCTTTGGAAAGTGGTGATTTTGGCGAAAATGGCAGAAATGGCGCTTAATCGCCAAAATCGCCAAACTGTAAACAAACATTCAAATGAGATGGCAAAGGGGCCCTTTGGAAAGTGGGGATTTTGGTGAAAATGGCATGCACTAATTCTGTATCTTTTCATCAACCACATATAAAAAAAATATAGTGTGCATGTTGGCCTCGTTCTTAAAACGTGTCTTGGCAGAAATGGCAATTACTCGATGAAATACCTAATTTGTAAAGACAAATTGAAATGACATGGCAAAGGGTCCCTTTTGAAATGGCTATTAATTGGCAAATAGTTAACCACATATTAACATAAAAATGTTTCCAGTAGTATAATAGTATACTGATAATGACAACGCTACTGTAACTTAAGTGTCATTAATCTGTTTTTAATGCTAAATAATTTCTTGCTCAATTCAAATCGAATGGCCAACGAGTTGTATTCGATTATCAGTAAATGTTCATCTTCGTAATGTTCATGGCAACTTTCTTACCAAAAAATCCAAGATAGGTATCCTTAATTTTCCAGGCTTGTAGGCATTGTTTGAATAGCGACAGTTCAACATTATATGTTATGAGGAATCCAGGTTGGTTCTTGGCTATGCATTGAGATAATTAGATGGTCCGTATTGCCTTGTATGTCCACCCTGTTTGTTATAATGGCGTTCAATCGTACAAGTATATATAAACGAGCTGGTCCATTGCGGTTTCACAGAACATGAACGTGTAAGGTTTAGTAGTTGTTATACCGGCGCGGCGGCCATGTTGAAATAGTCGATTTTGGATAATTACTCTATGTAAGCAGAAACGATTAATGTCATTCTAAATTTCTGGCCCCACCTCATAAAGCAATAATAGGAAACATTTTTGAAGAACGAGACAAACATGTACACTATCTTTTTTATATATTTAGTTGATGAAAAGATACAGAATTAGTTTGAATGGGATATGTTTTATGAAAGAGACAAACCAATTATTACTTTGATCCGATGTTTATGTTCAATAAATGCGGTGGAGTATTGGGCACGAGTGACATTTCGCGGATATTTACATAAAGCGAAATAAGCGAATTCACACATTTCAAAATGGCGCACGCACACTGCTGGACACTGCCGTAATTTTAGGGGACAGTTTCTCTAAAGAGGAAAACAAGTAAGTGCGAGAGGAAAGTGAAGAGTTTACAACGACGGAAGAAGATAATGTGTATAGTGGAGAACCAAAAAAGAATGAAGGGCACATACTGGTTATCGTGAAAGCATCTTTTACCCAGGAACCATGCGTTTCGCAGTCGCTTTTGATTTAAGGCTGCCTCACAATTTAATGGAAGCAATGTGAAGAGAATTGTAACCAATGAGGATTGTTAAGGTCTACATCGAACCTCAAAAGTTAGAGTGTCCATGGCAAGGAATTATTATGATTTCAAGGACTTGGTCGTTCTCTCCTCAAGTAATTAGTGGACTACCTGTGGGTCATGAAATTTGGTGTTGGTTGGCTTGAACTGTCTCTCTCTCTCTCCATTTTGTAAGTCTTTGAAAGGAATGAACCACACAAAAGGAAATGATGCTATTGTGATATTTGAGCGCATGACATTACTTTTGGTAAGTCAAGCGACATCGAAAGTAAGGAAATGTTTACTTAACCTGTGAAGTACATGGCACAAATACATAACGTTAACTGAAACGACTTCCATTCGTTGTTGTCAGATATATTTGATTCAGTTGTATTTGATAAATGTTGTTTGACAGTTAGGTAAAGCCGTTTTGTCATATATTTGATTCAGTTGTATTTGATAAATGTTGCCTCACAGTTATTGGGGCCTCTTATTAGGCAAGTAATTTGAACTTTTTTTTCAGTACTGTTGTCTCACAGTTATAAAGACTTCTTTAGTTATCTACTTTGAAGGGGCCACTTTTGGCATCCAATTTGAATATTTAGCCACATTCTGGATATCGCCAGCCCTCTGGCGATTTTCGCCAAAATCGCCAATTTCGCCAAATTCGCCATTTTCGCCAAAATCGCCACTTTCCAAAGGGCCCCTTTGCCATCTCATTTGCATTTTTGTTTACAGTTTGGCGATTTTGGCGATTAAGCGCCATTTCTGCCATTTTCGCCAAATCCGCCATCTTCGCCAAAATCGCCACTTTCCAAAGGGCCCCTTTTCCATCTCATTTGAATTTTTGTTTACAGTTTGGCGATTTTGGCGATTAAGCGCAATTTCTGCCATTTTCGCCAATGCGTGCATTTCTGGACATAAGTGTACTCCTCGACCTCAGAATGCTGATTGCACTGGGGCAGATAACAGTGACCAGCCTGATGATGCGAGGGAACCTGAACCTCGCGCGGAATTGTCAACTTCTAGTGCGGATTGCCAAAACCCAGAGGATGTCAGCAGTGAAACAGTGGAGTTGACTGTACAAGTCGTACCTAAAACAGATTCCGGTGTTCGTGGGAGACCGTCGAGGCAGCGAAAGCCACCAAGTCGGTACGCAACTTGGGTGGCTGGTTAACCCGATTGCCCAGTGATTTTAACATGAAATATTTAAGAACTGATTGACACTAACTTACAGGTGAGGCAACTGCACAAGTTTACACGTTTAAATGTCATTAGTTTCCGAGAACTGTGGACATGTCATGTTTATTAAGGAACAGTCGCTAGAGACTCAGTCTGTTGTGTCAAATTATAGTTGTTTTAAGTTCACTCGGAAGTGATTTGTACAGTGGACCAGCACTGGGACTGGGTTTAAGGGGGAGAGTAGTGTGGCGTTAGGCGATTGCCCACGGGTACCCCACCTTAGTAACTATTGTAAGTCACTTGACGGATGGTGCAGTAACCATGTGGTCAGTTGAGTTGATGAACTGTATATCTTGTAGTTCCAGATTAAAAAGTTTTAACGCCGTGTTTAATGTGGAATTGTGGCGTTACAATATTTATGGGACTTGTACCTTTCAGCGATAACAATCGGCTTTGGTTTCAAGTGTCCTCCATAATTTCCACAGTCTCCTTGAACGATAACTCTTCTCAATGCACTTTCGACTTTACTCTGAAGATGACCTCCGCTCAGATCGTTGAAACGTGAGTCGCAAACAACAGTCATTCTCAGGACTACGCTCACCCGTACGATCAAACTGCATCAAGGTATTTCGTTGATTGATTTTGATTGATTAAATAGCCAAAAGTGGGCAAACCTTTAAAGTCTTGCTGACTTGTTTCGCTGACCCGTTTGTGGCCTGTTTGAACTGTTCAACCCGTGTTTACCGATAACGATCTGACTGGATATCGTCAAAGAAGTAAGTGTCCAATACTGTAACTTTCTGGTACATTTATTTAGCGACTTCGGATTTTTTAGTGAAATATGTCAAGTAGTTGTTTTAGATCTAATAATTACAGTGACAATTATACGACAGCCCAATTCGGCTAACTCAATGTTGTGCCCAATTCAAATTCAAGATTTTGGACTGCCAAAATGCTACATTCAACATTCTGGAAAGCCAAAATAAAATGAACCGATTTGACTCTTAAATCATGGTTTAGACCTAATCACTAAACTTTAAGCTAACCCTTCCAAAATAATGAATTCTGGATTTTGGCAGTCGTTAATTCTAACTCTAAGTCATAACTCTACTGAAATAACTCTATGAATAGCCGTCCCCATCAATTATCAATGTTTCTTTAACTTACAGGTCTATTAATACAGGGCGTCTTATTGTTTAAATTATTCTGAAGTCCTACGCCATTATAATGAAATGGACGCTTCTCAAACTCGTTAATAATTCATAAGCCCAGGGCAAAAAGAAACCACTACCGTGAAGAAAGTTTGGATATGTGATCTTAATTGGCATAAAATTTCGGCAACCTTAAACTCAAATTTCTCATAAAATGCCGATTCCTTTGAGAAGCAATATCAAGCACTCAAAAGAGTGTTTCACCAGATATTCAAACACCTCGAATTCGGTAAAAAAAAAAACTCGCTTCTCGGTGTTCGGATATCTGATGAAACACTCTTTTTCGTGTTTGATATATTACATGAAATAGCCCGAGTAATTGCGATATTGTGGGTGTCCTTGAAATATTGCTTGAAGTACTCAAGTGTTAACTAAGGGTGCAAATTTCGTCTGGTTTAGTAACACTTTTCTGACGTAGTTAAGTCAAGCCTTGAGTTTAAGTTAACTTTTGAATATTTTTCCCGGCGGTTTGTTAACATACAAACCAGCCTCCAATTGTTCAATTCACGCAGTTCGATATATTCAGCAGGGGTCACAACTATAGGCTCCTTCGCAGCCATTTTTGGTACGTCCCAAACTAGGGCCGCGAAGGAGACTAACCAAACGGCTGCTTTATTTAACGGGTTTTTGCTTCTGGTTTCGCTCGTTTTGTTTCGTTACCTAGTATTGTCGCCTATGTTCAATTCCAGCCTGGTCTCTTTCATCCCACCCCCAAAATGACAACTCAACTACCGATAGTCACAAAAAAACCATCGTAGGAAATGCATCGGCTTCGCTTGCCCAAAAAAAATTACCGTTAGAATTGGGCAATTCTTGTTTGCTGCCTCTCCTTATTTCATCACCAGAAACTATTCATGTTTGCTTTAAAAGCCTCGGAGTCATTTGAATATTGAAACATTAAACATGAGCTATTGATTACTTCAGATTTTAAGAAACAAAGCATAAGTTCAAGAAGAAATATAAATGGCACTCAAACTATTCCCTCCCAAAACTGTTACTACTCCACCGGACTCCCTCAGTATTAATTGTTAAGTCTTGGCGTGGTTAAAAAAGAAAGAGGATTTTAACTTTTCGCCCTTAAACCGTGACGTCACCTTCGGCATCTACAGATTTCAGTTTCAGATGTCTGTCATGTGAGCGAGGGAATGGAGGGAGTGGTATATCATCATTTTTATCGTTTGGTGGTTTACTAAATAATAAAACTAAACTCTCTCGGAATCCTCTCATCCGCATGGAATAGATAACTGGATTGACCAGTGAGTTAGCCAAGAAAAACACCACCACAGTCATGCTTAAGTGAAAATCATGAAAATTTGACAACCTCAAGGAGTATAATGGCATGAAATATAAAGTAACAGTTAAGTAAACTACAACTGGAAACAGACACAATACAGATGCAACCGTAATGATAAACAGAGTGGAAGTCAGCTTTCTCTCCCTGACGTTTGCAACATTGCGCTCTCCATTTAGTCGAAATCCGAAACGAACTCTAATAAAAATGAAAACATAAGAGACGCAAACAATGCTAAAACAAATGAAATAATAAGGTAAATATAATGAAGAATTAATTAATAGTTCAACATTGACATTAACGCTTCTCCTTTCAAGGGTTTCGGATAGTGTAAATTGAATTATTTCCCTGATAACAGCTATTGCCCAGATAGTACCAATAATGACTTTATAGGTTCTTATCTTCATGACACGATGTTCCAAAGGATGAAATATAGCATACACTCGCTCTGACGAAATAGCAGTTAGATTGGCAAGCGAGGCCATGGAAAACACATGCATAAACGATCTTTTCAGATCGTCAGTATGAGGCCACGAACTATCATCGTACTCGAACACGTCGCAGGACTTCCCCGTTCGTTCAATATGCAGTGGGCCTGAGATCGCTCCAACCAAAAGGTCTGCTATCGCCAAATTCCGCATCAGAAGGTATGTGCCGTGGCGGTTTTGAAATCGTCCTTTCACAAATACAGCAAGAGTGATAATATTTAGGACAACTGTGGCAGCACATTCAATGATCAACAAGGAAATCCATGGGACGCAATGTGCTGCGGGCAATCTTTCATCCGTGGAGTTGTTTCCCATTTAGATTAAAAACTAGTTACCTAAAAAGGAGTAGAGAAGTAAACTTCTTGAAAAAAGAAAAGCATTTTAGAATATTAATCAGTAGCAATATAAAAGACATGACGTTTCAGCGACTACATGTCACTATTATCAAATGCAAATTACTACAAGATTAGAACGTAATATATAGAAATGAAACAGTGAAACTACATTACAAAGAAATGAGGTGTGTGAAATTAGGTGTTTAGAGTCGGTCTCCTGTTCTTTATTAGACGCATCTCGTAAATAAGGAACTCAAACGTTCCACAGCATTTCTTTTAGAAGGCAAATTGCTCATGAAGATTCGTCGGATTTCAATTGTGGTCTTCAAATCGTTTTGCAGTACTACAGAACGAGAATGACACCACAAATGAAAGATATGAGGCGCTTGTGCAGGCAAACATGGAGACTCCTGAAGAACTGATTCCCATGTGTAAGAAGTTAAAAAGGAAAAAAACCTCCCAGGATGAATGGGTAGTAAAACGCTCGTGAACAGTCTCACGCTGCTGCATATGACTACCATTATCACCCAAACTAGGTCAATAGAAACATCTTGGAACAAAAGAAACAAGATCTCGATGCTGCCTATAGTAAAGCTTTTGAAGAGTTGCTGAGTGAAAAGGTTGAAAAAGTTAAAGAAGCTAATCGAAAGATACAACATGTTCAGTGGTGGAAACTCATCAATGATATCTCATGAGGAAATGCTGTGAAGAGAGGCATTTTGTGAGGCAAACACAAACAAGATTGAATGCATAGATGGTACGGGAACTTCAAAGGCTTCTGGGACAACAACCATTAGTTGATGATGTGGATGAAATTATTGTTCCTGTGATGCCTGACCTGGTATACAACGCTGGTCCATTCACACAACAAGAATATGTGAGGGTTATTTACCTGGAACGAGGGAATATGGCACATATCACTAAGGGACAGGTAAATAACATGCTTATTTATCAGTTGGTGAGGTTTTGTACAATAAAAAATATACAAATGCCCTCGAGAGAGACTGGTTAGATCAATGCTACAACTTGCGTACGATTAGCATACAGTAAGTTCTTGAGAGCAATGAGCGACTCTGAAGAAGAATTGTTTTAAATTTCCTTGTCTGTGATGTACTGTCGTTCTCTTGCTTCATAATTGATAAATTTCCTTGTCTGTGATGTACTGTCGTTCTCTTGCTTCATAATTGATGCCTTAAGCCCGCCGCACACTTGAGAAAAGAGCTGAGCAAAATCCTCGCGAGGCGGTTAGCTCAGCCGTTTCCTCAAGTGTGCGGTGAACTTACGGTGAGATTTTCGCCTCGCGAGGCCGTGAAACCAATATCAAACATGTTTGATATTGGCCTCACGGCCTCGCTATGAAACGTTGGAATTGAATGCGATTTCAAGTCTGTGGTTTAGGTGGCTCTTTGCAAATGGGTTACAAACCCTTACATAAAATAATGCACTAACATCCAGGCGGGCTTCATCTGATGAGTTGGTACTGCTTCTTAGAATTTCTCCGGTTAGGGTCTGCAGGTGTGATTCCACCCTGACATCATGACATACATCCTGGAGCAGCGATGCGAACAAATCTCGCACTTCGTCATGCCTCCTATGGACAAACACCCCTTTCATACACGACATTGCATCATCGACGTCAAATCTCTTGCCACATGGACATACAGACGGGAGTTACTTCGGTGTCCAACGGTACCTTAAACTTAGCGAATCACAGAATTCCCTCTTGTTTAGATTGTAGTTTTCTGACTTCAGTGGTAGTGTAGTTAACCAATAAGAGGCGCCATTTAGCGTGGCTAGGTCATTTGCCCTTAGTTGTTCAGGGCTCATCTTCGCACGAGGTTGCTCCAGGATGGCTTCACTGTGTTCCTCCCTTACCTTTACGATGTCTCGTTTTGAGTGCTTGAGTAGTTCGCTGTCCACCTGTGCTGTGCTATCTTGATTGTTGATATGTTCTATCAGCTGTTCTGTGGCTGCTCAGGATCTGGAAAACTCGGAGTCCGCAGTAGCAGAGAAGATGGGAATGGCTAAACCGCCTTTCTTTGCAGTTAATGAGAGCAGGAGTCGTTCCGGCGTCAGCGGAGCATGTATGGCCATCTGTTATTGCTGGCATAAACACTTGATCCACAAGTGCGTCTAATTGTACGAGGTGTTGCTTGATATTAGGCAATGTTCTAATATAGTTGGTCAGTTTGTGTTTGAACCCGCTCACATACGCAGCGTAGGCAGCTTGTGGTTCTGTCTTTGCTATCTTCGACAGTACTTTCAGCTGTTCGCACCACGAGCTGACTAGCTGCTCAGCGTAATTGCCACTGCTACTCTCGCTCCCAATAAAACCACCAAGATATTTTCTTCCTTCAGTTGTTATATTAATGTTGGTTCCCTCAAATACCTCTCGTGCACATACTTCGGTGTGTGACTTAACAACTAGCCATGACTTTGCTGCGTTTGGAATATATCCTGCGATGTAGTATTCCTCAATCATCATGATAGGATCTTAAAACAACTTCACCGAAATAAAACTGCTGTCCCTACTCGTGAGCAAGCAAACATGGCGGAGAGAGAGAAAACAGTTTCAAACGGTCGGCATTTGATAACATACAGTGAAACCAGATTGAGAACTCCCAATAAACCAATTTTTTTCACTCAGACTGCCGGTCACTTATTGGTTTCAGCCGATGTTCTCTAATGCCCACCATCTAGTATTACAGGATCTAAGCACGGGAGCCGTTTTTTGGTTGATGTACGGCAACCGAAATTGAGGCGTTTCCCTATTAACCTGACGTAATTTATTTTTGTACTTTTTTTCTTGTCTAGTTACACTAGCAATTGACAAATATTTCTATTCCTGATTATATCTAAACTGAGTCCCCCACCCTCCATCACGTACGCACACACAGCACTTGACAAGATTAGACTTTACTTTAACAGACTGTGCTAGAAAATTTGAACGAAACCCTCTTCCCAATCCCCCTCCCCCCAGATGAAAAAAAGTCCGCTCTACCGCCCTGGCATATACAGTCGACTCCTGAGAAGTCGAACCTTCTTTGTCAGAGTTCACAAGTCAAAAAACAGTTTGTTTTGAAGCAGCTGTGTATTCTTTGTCTTTTCTGCACTACACAAAACTAGTCAGTCTAGTCCAAGTTATTTAAGTATTTAGCAGCAACCCGACGTTGTTCTCTTTGAAACCTGCAAAGTTCGAGGTGTTCAGTATTCTCCTGCTGCTTTGCTTTAATTCGTTTCACCTTGCATTGCATTCTGATTTTTAGCTAAGAAATATTGTTCCATTTTCTCTCCTCTCCAAATTAAATTTGATTAAAATGTAAACATGATTATGAATGGAAAAAAACATCGTGTCGCTCTTATTTCTGGTCATTTCTACTCAGCTTTCGATAGCACGAACGCAGCCCCTTCTATTTCCCTTGAGAAGGTTCGCGTTGTCGGGAGTCGACTGTATGTATATATGGCTTTTAATGAAATTAAAATATGGCTTTCAATTATAATTAAAATTCCTCTGTTTTCCGGATTATATAAAACGTACCGCCTGAGCCTATCAGTATATAAATATAATATGCAGTTAACATCTGTTTTAAATGGCTGTCTAGTCTTGGCAGACAATTTCCTGCCTAGGGGCGAGTTACCAGACAAGTACATCCGTCCTTAAATTAAAGTAATTGTACCTTATCTTGCGGGGAGACTCAAAATTCAAACAGGTTTAGGCTAAAAGGTAGGCGCAATTACAGTTTGTATGGTCTCTTACATTTTTCTGTTTGTCACTTATATACAGTCCAACAGAAGAAGGAGATAACGTGGGCGGCCTCATTTCCAAGTGCGCTGGTTTCGATTCTTGATTGGAGGCGCTTAGAATAGAATAGACGCTTTTACGTAAAGAGGTAGCCTCTCACTCTTTCTTCCAACGAACGTGTGCCTCAATGAAAGCCACATTCCGTTCCATCCTCAAGAGTTCCAGTCGACATTCCGAAAGAGCCAATCAGAGAGGTTGTGAGAAGTTCCAAAAAGTTCCCTTGGGACAGTACTGCTCCTTCTTATTTATGCATGACATTAAAGGGGAAGCGTCAGCTAAAGCGCGGCATTTTTTACATAAGAAAAAAATGTCGGAAAAGAAAAAAATTGTCTGCTGTTTTCCCTGTAGCTTTGCTCAGCCTTACTTCGGCTGATATCTTACGCGTGATATGAGAGCGTTGTGGAGATAAATTTCATAAGAGTGCTTTCTTTGGGTCACAAGGTTAACCAATGGCTTACAGTAACGAAAATGTTTCGCTTCCGAAGCTTTCATTGAATATTCACAAGTGGAAAAACAACTCAACCAAAACAATATGACCGGTATTTTGCGTACCGCGCGATCCGAATCCTGTGGGAAGATTCACGAAAACATTCTCGCTGATGATAGAAGTAAAACTCGACGAGGGATTTCTAATGTCTCACACACTAGCTATCGTTGAAACAAACTTGAATTCAAATTCCCGTTCAACAAAAATTGTAAAACGACCTGATTGGTCCATCTCTATGAACGGAAGAGGCCGCTTGTTGAAGCAGACGATCGTTGGAGAGAAAAGATTAGGTGACGAGCCAAAAGAATATCTGCGCAGGAGGCTAGGACAGGAAGTGAGTTAAATATATTCTTTTACCTTGAGACAAGAATCTTGAGGGCTGTGGGAGACGTGTTGAGAATAGGTACAAACGATCGCGTTTTACTGACATACAGCGCTAACCGCTTACCTTCATTCGCAACGCGTGAACCCAAACAGTTAGTTTTTTTTACATTCAAATTTCCTGAGAAGCTTACTGATTCTACCGTCATGACATTTCGAGGACAAAACTAGAACTTTCTGGAAGGTTTCTCCCGTGAAAATCCTTCATGAATTGAAATGTCCTCATTTGTAATATAGCGTTTTTCGTGTTATCGGTACAAGACGTACTAGCTGTATAAATCATCAGAAAGTTGGCTTAAGGACGCCAACATGACGTTATTCTAGCCGTCTAGCGGAAGAGTGATAAAAAAAATCGATTTTACAATTTTCAACTTGGTCTGGTTTAAGAGCAGGTGTTATTTATCTGGTTCCAGAATGCCGGCGTCCTTTTGATTTCAAATTTGTCCATAAAAATAAGAACTCGTCCCTTCGTAACGAAGTTTCTCATTAAAGCAGGCAAATCTTTTCACTGAATCGGCGACATTAAGCCCTACCTACCCTAAACGATGCCATTCAACGCAACATCGATTACAGTGCAACATTCAACGCAACATACAGTGAGCACCGACCGCCAACTGCCTTTATAACAACAGACTGTTTGACAGAATAATGTAATACTTACGTTCTTTGAGGATCGCACTGAAGGAACAACAGTCGCAATGGCATGACGAAAGTTGTATTTGCCTCTCCTTCGAGGAGATTTTTAATACCCAACTGATCGCAAGTGAAGTTTACTCTTATTAATTAAGTTGTCACTGTCAGCTAAAATGCGGCTACGAGTATTAGCAGCTGTTTGAAGAAATCCTCGTCAAAATAGGTATAATTTATTGACAGTTCCTCGAATTATATTTTTGCATGATAAGGACCCCAAGATGAAACAAACACCCTGTTTGTATTCGTGGTGCCTTGAATTAAAGCGTACCAATAAAAGGTGCTACCTTCCTTCCACAAACAAGCTGCCGCGCTTGTTTTTTTTTTCTACCCAGGAGGGGGAAGAAAACAAGACTCAAACAGCATGAGGCTTGCACCTCAGCAAACAACTTGCAAATAAACCGCACTATTTCATCCCTCTCTGACAGAACTGAAATGACATAAGTGTAGCCACGAATTCGCTGGGTTTTTTTTTCTAATTTTGTTTCCAATTAGCTGTTGTTTGTTTCTTGTTCCGTCGTTCGCTTCGCCAGGTTTTTGTTAAATTAGGTTTGATTTTCCTACGTATTATGCAAACCGGTATTTTTTGATATAGTGTCTTTCACTTGTTTTTTGTGTAATTTTGGTGTAAAAGCGTCGCCGACTCGCCGCGTTTATTTTAATCAGTCGTTGTGCGAGTGCCCCACAAACCTTTTTTTTTTCTGTTTGTTCCCTAGTTCTTGCACTTTTTCTTTATAAGCGTGAAGCGTGCCGAGAGTCGATTACAATATAAAAGAGTTTAGGGTTTGGAATGTTTCTTTAGTTTGTTCAATAATTGGTAAGGTGGTTCCAAATGGTTTTTAGAGAAATTTCATTTAGTCTCTGGGTTGGGATAATTACTTAACTTTGGAAACGAAAAAAGCATCATAGATTTATTTTACAATATTTTTCCGCCTAACCTGTCACCATAGCAACACAATGGCGTAGTCTACTAGGCCACCAAAATCGACTTCGGTTGCCTTATTTTGAAAATGGAACTTCAAATTAGTGATAGTAGTATAGTAATATTTTTCGCAATAACTGCCAGGAGTTTGTTTCCTACCCACAGATTCTTTTATAAAGGCAGGAAACATGCACCAAATCAATTACTCTTATCAGTGAAAATATGAGAAAGTTTACCGACTGGAAACGAAAATATGAGCGACTGAAGTTACGAAACCTAAAAAAAATATATCGAGACAATAACATTAGCGTTTGAGCATTTGCACGACCTGGGCGTGCTTTGACTTTGATTCATAAGCTGACGCAAGCAGGTATTTTGTTGCGCGTGTGTTGTTGCGCGCGGGCTCGGCTAAATGGTCCAGCTCAAAATCCGCCCTGGTAAGGGCTGGGGAGTTTTTGAGGTGACATTTACGTGCTATGATCTTCAAGCTACACACACACACACAAATTAAATAAATAAATAAATAAATAGCTGCATAAAAATTGTTTAAAAATGTTTAACACTTTATAGTGGCCAAAACGGTTAAACAAGGCGTACAGCCGCATAGACCTGACAGATCTACTATCGACCAAATGACGCAAGACTATATTAGTCGAACTGATTGCACCTCACACTTCTGAGGCTCGTCAGTAGTTACAAGTGATGATTGTAGGAAAGAACTCAAGAGAATGGGACTGATAATACCCATCATACATCTCAGACGTCGTTCATTCTCCCCTGGTTGGCTAGTGTCTGACCAGCAGGTCCGATAAATCTTGCGGAAAGCATTCCTATAAAAATCCGGTGAAACACGGTTCAACATTTGTTGATCAACAATTGTTATAGCTCTTCCACAACAAATGGTGACCACTGTGTCATGCCATATTTAATGTTTAAATAGGTCGTTTAACATGTTGAACGTTGTTGGACGCCGTTGAACGAAAATAGAGGCAAGCTCCATTTCGTTCAATAAGTTGCTGCGACGTCGTTCAGCGTTTGTTGAACAACAACTGTTGCACAAGGTTGAACCATGTGTCACAAGCTTTATTTTCACACACAGATACAACTCCGCACTCCCCACGAGACTAAGAACGAGTTTACACAGTTTTGCCCAGGAGGGGGTACAAGGAGGTTTCTGCTGTCGTGTCGCAACTGTGTATTAAATGCACAAAATAAGAAGTTTTATACCAACTAACATACTAATCAAAAAAGTCTATTGCTCTCTGTTATACATGCATCTACACATTATATGACAATTAGCTGCCTGGAGTCAAGCCGGGGGAACAATTATAACTGTAAAACGAGTTCTTTGCATCATATACGGAAACGAAGTATATGGCTGTATCACCCTAATTCCTTTTTTTCCTTGTGCCTATCATCATGATACAAAGCAAATAAGTGCAACCGACACTAAGCGCGGAAAAACGCTCGAGAGCTTTTGCCTCTGATTGGCCAAGAATGTGGCACAAGATTTTTCAGCCAGCCACTATGCGCAGTATTGCAAAACCAAAGCAACCGCGAAATTAATGTTGACACTCCATTGAAAAGTGGCAAATATCACCTAGTATTCTTCATTTCATTATTATTTGTAATAATAATAATAATAATAATAATTAAGAATTTATATTGCGCAGTTTTCATGACGAGATGATCAACTGCGCATTACAGCAATACATAGAATAAAAATAACTAAATGATAATAAGAATTACATCATGTGTTGTGTAAAATATTAAAAAGCCTAGCTAAGAATAAAAATTACATAGTCGTGTAAAAAAAAGTCTACCTAAGTAAGAATGAAAAGCCTTACTAAAAAGATGCGTCTTTAAAATTTTTCGTAAAGTGTCGATAGATTTGGCCATTCTAATTTCCAGAGGTAAATCGTTCCAGAGTTTAGGCGCCGAAGCAACGAAAGCACGGTCGCCAGGGTTGTTAAAAGTTTTAAAATTCGGATGAGACAGCAGTATTTCGTCGTTCGATCGCAGTCTATATCTTGAGTTTAAAGGCTTAATTTAAGAAGATCTTTGATATAGCACGGTGCTAATTCATGAATGGCTTTAAAAGTTAAAAGTAAGATCTCAAAATTAATACGAAATGAGACAGGAAGCCAATGCAGCTGATGGAGCACTGGTGCAATATGGCAAAATTTGCCCTGCATAACGACAAATCTGGCGGCTCCATTTTGAACTCTCTGCAACTTTTCAATATGGCACTTAGGCACACCATTACAGTAGTCTATTCGGCTACTAACAAAAGAGTGGATAAGAGTCGCAGCTGCATCCATTGAAAGATATTTCCTTATGCGTCTAATGTTATGCAAGTGGTAGAAAGCGGCACTGCATATTTTGGTAATGTGTACGGCCGTAATAAGTTGATAATAAGCGCATTTGAATATCTCAATAGAAAATGCGCTATATAAATGCGATATCATTAAATTGATCATCGAACCACACACCCAGATTCCGCACCACAGACACTTTGCTTGCATCGCAATCCACGACCCTGGTGGTGTTAACAGCAGCCTCTTTTAATAGATGTCGTGACGCTATTCAATAAATTCACTTTTGTCGTCATTAAGCATAAGCTTGTCCGAGATCATCCACTGCTTAACGTCCGAGATATAGGTTTCCATTAATCTAATTGCCTCATCTTGACTAAAAGCACAGCTTTCTTTTATTCTTTTATTCTTCTTTTATTTGTGTACATGTATTCGCCATATTAAATTTTGTTACAGTGTGATGCAATTGTAATTTTGTCGGGTTTGATTATATATTCGTTCCAACCTGACCCAATTAGTTATGTTATTTTGTGCTGCTACTGGTAATAGATAATTTCTCACACCTTGTTGTTTGTTGTGCGCTTGAGTCTGTTTCTGACGACTTTCTCGATTACAAGTAATTTTAGGGGACAGTTTCTCTAAAGAGGAAAACAAGTAAGTGCGAGAGGAAAGTGAAGAGTTTACAACGACAGAAGAAGATAATGTGTATAGTGGAGAACCAAAAAAGAATGAAGGGCACATACTGGTTATGGTGAAAGCATCTTTTACTCAGGAACCATGCGTTTCGCAGTCGCTTTTGATTTAAGGCTGCCTCACAATTTAATAGAAGCAATGTGAAGAGAATTGTAACCAATGAGGATTGTTAAGGTCTACATCGAACCTCAAAAGTTAGAGTGTCCATGGCAAGGAATTATTATGATTTCAAGGACTTGGTCGTTCTCTCCTCAAGTAATTAGTGGACTACCTGTGGGTCATGAAATTTGGTGTTGGTTGGCTAGAACTGTCTCTCTCTCTCCATTTTGTAAGTCTTTGAAAGGAATGAACCACACAAAAGGAAATGATGCTATTATGATATTTGAGCGCATGACATTACTTTTGGTAAGTCAAGCGACATCGAAAGTAAGGAAATGTTTACTTACCCTGTGAAGTACATGGCACAAATACATAACGTTAACTGAAACGACTTTCATTCGTTGTTGTCAGATATATGTGATTCAGTTGTATTTGATAAATGTTGTTTGACAGTTAGGTAAAGCCGTTTTGTCATATATTTGATTCAGTTGTATTTGATAAATGTTGCCTCACAGTTATTGGGGCCTCTTATTAGGCAAGTAAATTTGAACTTTTTTGTTCAGTACTGTTGTCTCA
This sequence comes from Astreopora myriophthalma, assembly GCA_014634185.1. Taxonomy (NCBI): domain Eukaryota; kingdom Metazoa; phylum Cnidaria; class Anthozoa; order Scleractinia; family Acroporidae; genus Astreopora; species Astreopora myriophthalma. Next base: position 500,473 of record BLFK01000870.1, read on the forward strand.
CAGTTATAAAGACTTCTTTAGTTATGTACTTTGAAGGGGCCACTTTTGGCATCCAATTTGAATATTTAGCCACATTCTGGATATCGCCAGCCCTCTGGCGATTTTCGCCAAAATCGCCAATTCACTGCTTAACGTCCGAGATATAGGTTTCCATTAATCTAATTGCCTCATCTTGACTAAAAGCACAGCTTTCTTTTATTCTTCTTTTATTTGTGTACATGTATTCGCCATATTAAATTTTGTTACAGTGTGATGCAATTGTAATTTTGTCGGGTTTGATTATATATTCGTTCCAACCTGACCCAATTAGTTATGTTATTTTGTGCTGCTACTGGTAATAGATAATTTCTTACACCTTGTTGTTTGTTGTGCGCTTGAGTCTGTTTCTGACGACTTTCTCGATTACAAGTATGCTCGGATTTCAAACCTGTGACGATCTAGATCACGTAACCAAATGGACGTTTGGGGCGACAAATCACGTATTAATCAGTAAACATGTCTCTGAAGTTTCCCCCAAAAAACGTTTCCTAGCCTAAAATTTTATATCACAGAGTTGTGGGTCACAGGGCTCATCATCATTTCTGTGTCTTTTAGTCAAGGTTTTATGGGCCGTAAGTAAAACTTGCCGTTATCCAATTGGGCGTAAACGGCTTTGTTTCATCATCACGTAACAGTGAGAATCCAAGCTGTAACCGTTTACCAGCGACAAACTGTTGTCCACTCGTAAAGTGTTTCAAAGTAATTTAAAATGTTTCGAGGTACGTTTAAGTTTTGTCCAATACACTTTCAGACAAGTGCATGTCTGGTATATCCTGCTATCTAACTCTTTAGGATTCAGGCTTAAATGCAAGTGCTTTGTACGTTTTTTTTTTGTCTTCTGAGTACCTTGGAGTCATCCGCATTCCCTCTTGGAAACGTCAAAGTTCGACTGAATTCGTTTGGCGTAAAAGATCCCGGCCGTCCCTCAGCCAGCAAGTGTTCCCGAGAAAAAGCCTCTCTCAAAGAGCTTCATAAAGTTTACCACGTCCGTCTGCTTAAGCCTGGTTTTCAATAGCGACGCAAGCACAAGCACAAGCATAAGCGCAAGCACAAGAGCGCTTATTTCACCGTGAAAACGGGCTCAACGCAAGCATAAGCATAAGCGCAAGCACAAGCGCAAGGATCAAAATTTTTCCTTTTCCTTGTGCTTGCGCTTATGCGTTGCGTTCTCTGCTTGTGCTTGCGTTATGTTGTTTTTCACTTGACATGAATTTCTTATGCTTGCGCTTATGCTTGCGCTTGTGCTTGCGTCGCTAGTGAAAACCAGGCTTTACCCATGTATGAAAACAAAGACCTCGTGTTTCGCATTGATCGAGTGTAATAAATCAATTGAGGAGACTGATTCAACTGAAAATAGTGCTAACTGCACCACCATCTGTGGATTCTGATAGTAAAGTACAAATTACTTTCTAAAGTTATGCTTCACAAATACTACTTCTATCAAGGAAATAATTTAAAAATGGAAACAAGGAACTGAAATAATATTGCACCTGAAGGGTTGATCTCTGTGGCTTAAAACAAGTAAATCAGACGAGGAAATGGCATAGACGATTGTTCGACATTTCAGTCCAACGACTATGGAAACGGTTGTCACCTGAACCCAGCTTAATGACCGCAGCGCCGATTTTGTCATCACAGCAGTGCATCGGAAATGGTAAAAAGGACAAATGTCGACTACCATTGAGTTGAGGGCTGGACGATTTTTGCAGTGACCGAAAAGGCTACCGTAAACATCATTAATAGGTACAGACTGATCATTATAAACGTCGCAGAACAGTAATTATATCTCTTGCATGATCGTTAAAGCGCGCAACGTAAAAGATTTACTTACAGATGTTATACAATACTTACATTTTTGACTAGGGTGATAAAAAAGTTCAGTGAAGAACAACACGAATAAACCTCTTTTTTGCCGAGGCAATTGCTGCACTTACATGAGCGCACAATTTATATTAGCGGCTCATTCTTGGTTAATGCATATGCTATATATAATAATATTAAGACAAGAATAAAAGAAAATATTTGTCAACGGATTTCCTAAGACATCCTGTTTATGCGCACTCCGCAAACATCCCGAGTAGTTCATTATCTTACCCAATAAAGGCCAGTAAAAGGGACCATTTACAAACCATTACCGCAGGTTTTTCATCTACGTAATTAAGGCTCATGCCTAATCCGTATGATGACCCATCGGCGGTACTCCGAGCAGTGTAACGGGAATGATTAGGTTTTCAGAAGACTAGTGTTTCACAGAAAGGGGTCGTGAAACGGACGGCTTTTTTAAGCTAACTAAAAAAATCGCCGAAGACAAGCATAGCAAAATTGTGAAGAAAATGTACGCTTAACATTGTACCGCTAAAACTTGACATTGGGAGTTCTCAAGTTTAGTATCACTGTCACAGGTGTTTGACAGTAAGTAAATTATGGCTACCTCTAAAACGAGGAACGGGGCACGAGAAATAGGGAATCTCAAAAATGGGGAATCTCTAAAACGGGGAATGTCTAAAATGGGGATCTCTAAAGGAGGGAACCTCTAAGAAGAGGAAATTGTTTCACATTTTTATAAATACATGAATTTAAGCAAGATTTTTACTGGGGCTTCATTTGACTCTGGTCACCGGGCAAGAGGTTTAATGGCCCTTAGCTGCATAAAAAAAATATATTATCAAATGCACCAACGGCTTGTATAGGAACATGTCAATTGTCATTTGTCCTTGTTGAGTTCATTCTAAAAAAATATTTGTGCATTAAAAACAATTCTTTTGTTGTAGATGAGTAGTATGAGCGATGGGGGTTCTGGACCACTTTGCCCCTTCGTACCCCGAGGCGGCGAGGCGAAGCCCAGGTGGTCCACAACCCCCACCGCTATGGAAAGGAGGCACAGACGAGGAGAGGTGGGCCAGAACCCTCCGCTCCGTGCAAAGTGGGATGGGAGGATTCGGCCACACCCACCGGTGGCCGGAGAGGAGAGAGAGTACTATGTATCCCGGTAGACCGTGGCAACCACAAGTTTCTTAGGTCGTCTGCTGCTGTCCAAATTGGATCACGGGATCACTTTTTGGTGTACCTTGTGATCAAATTTTGGTGTATCACGTGATCGACTTTCACGAAAATTCGAGTCGCTCTGTCTTCAACCTTAATCACGTGGTACACCAAAAAAGGTTATCACATGGTACACAAAACAGTGACCCTGAAATCAAATTTGAACGGCAGCTGACGGCCTGGTTCTGGAACTGGAGGATGGTTTCGCCCTCCTTCGGCATCTCTACTGGGACCGCGGCCTACCCTTTGCCTTTGCAGTCAGCGCTATGGGCTTCGAGCAGGTCGGCGCTGCTACAGCCGTCGAGGCATATCTCGCAGAAGTGTTTGTGCTCCGGATGCTTGCTCTGGGCGTAGAGGAAGCGGGACAGGTTCGGAATCCAGGCATCGTGGAACGTACCCGCCCTCTCGATGGGCAGAAGGTGGATCCTGGGGATGTTCGGTGGCTGCTTGGAGACTTACTGGACGACGACCTCGTCTTTGTTCAGGTCGAAGACGGAAATCGCCAACCCGTTCTGCCACTCCACCTTCTCGATCTGGGAGAGGGCTACAGGGGCGTCGATTCCGGACCAGCCGAGGCCATCCTCCACGGGGTAATTCGAAGGACGATCAACTTGGTCCTGGGGTGGGAACAATGCCGAGCGGAGCGCCCATCGCAGGCACTCATTGTCCTTGTTACGGACGGACACCACCGCCTTCTTCGCCTGGATCTTTGCAGCGAGCGGGAGATAGGAGGCCCCGCGGAGGGGCTGGTAGCTGGTTTTGTCAAGCGAGAGCGTCTCTACCCGCTCGACCACCCATTATGAGCCCTGTTGGGTTGACCTCTCGAGGAGCTCGAGGATCCACGGGGCCGCCCTGCCCAGAGCTTCCTCGATGTCGCCGAGCTGGTGAAGAGCCTCCTTTGGGGCCCGGAACATCAGACTCGTGTATTCTCCGGCACCACAGATTTGTCAAACCGAAGTTGGACCTGCAGTGCGAGCTTTAACTTTGCCCCCGCAGAGCCCGAAGCTCTTTTGGCAGGTGGTTCGAACCGGTCGGAGGTGTGTCTAGGGCTGTGTCCAAGGGCAAGGCGAAGCCCAGATGGTCCAGAACCCCCACCGCCATCAGGAAGGAGGCTCAGACGAAGGGAGGTGGGCCAGAACCCTCCGCTCCGTGCAAAGCCTCTCCAGCTGTTTGAGACGTTCAACCGTTGCCTAGGCCCGTTAAGAGGGGTTTGAAGGGGCAAAGTGGTCCAAACCCCCCATTGCTCATACTACTAGATGCCCTATTTCAGAAATTTCCCGTTTTATAGATTCCCCCTTAGAGATTCCCCGTTTTAGAGTCTACCCTTCTCTATTTTCGAGATTCCTCGTTCCCAGTTCCCATTCCTCGATTCCCCGTTCTACATTTTAGAGGTTTTCCAGAAACCATAACATTACAGACAGTTAGGCGCTGAATTTATACAATCGACT
>BLFK01000870.1:520001-538346 GCA_014634185.1 Astreopora myriophthalma
AGCTAACTCCGCGAATTCCCAAGCTGTTTTTTCTCCGATCGTACAAAAATAAAGAAGTGGTTAAATTCATTAGCAGGAGTATCAGTATTCTTAGTGTAGTGTAGGCCGCTTCATTAATTAGTGAGTGCGCGGCGAATGGTTTTCCATATTGCCCCTCTGTTGTGTTTTTAATAGACGCAATTTCTTGGTTGAAGTAATCCTGTTCAGCATTCCGTAAAGTAACTTTCACGTACTTTCTTAACTCTCTAAACGCACCTTAGTCTTCCTCAGACCATGTTCTTTTTGCTCTTTTTTGAATGCAATCCCTTGCTTTAATGAGGTCTTTAATGTCTTCAGTGATGAATGAATTCGGTTTGTGTCTTTTAAAATTTAGCAGTTTTCACTGGTGCATGATCATTCAAACAGGTTAAAGTCATTATGCGCGATCTCGTTATCAAACTGGTCGGCGTTGCACTTCCGGAAGCTTTGTGTAATTATGTAGTTCGGAGCTTGCTTGGGTGCTTTAAGATTCAATACGGCAAAGACTAAGAAGTGGTCCCTGGAAGTCCATTAAAGGACCCCGCTAGACTGAAGAAATTCAGTGTTTGATACTAAGATGACATCAATGAGTGTCTTAATAGTAAAAGGAGCTTTAAAAGGAGCTTCGAACATCATTCGCCAAAGCACGCAGAGAATTGTCTCCAATAGTCATCGGAGGGGAAGTCATTAATGTTGTCAACAGTGCAAAGCTCTTAGGCATAACCATCTCCAGCGACCAGACCTGAAATGCGCATATCATTCAACGAAATCATAAAAAAGGCAGCAAAGAGGCTTTTCTTCCTTACTCAACTAAAAAGTGCAAATGTATCGAAGAAAGACCTATGTCTGTTCTATAATGCATTCGTTCCGTAATTGATTATGCGGCGCCAGTTTTGCTTTTTGCGTTGCGTGCTTACCTCTCGTGTTACTTTTTTTTCTGAATAAAGTATCTTTCTAAATTTCATGTTTTAATTGTTTATTAATTACGTTCCTTTTATTCCTGTTGCAGTTTTACTATTATAATCTTTTTCAGTTATGTAACCATACATTTTTTACCTAATACCAACAAATTCAGTCATTAGAATTCCACGATTCATTTTTGAATTTCCAATAACTTTTTTATTCTCACAATTATAAATGTACTATGTCAGGATAGTCACCATTGTCAAATTGTCTTGGTTTAAAAAATATATATATATATATAAACATCTTTTGTCTTTATTTCATAACAAAGACTATCAGTATCAGTAAATAATAATTTTGCTTTTTCTTTGTATTTTTCTTTGATATATTTGTAGTGAAAATCTTTCACTAGAACGTTGCTAAGATCCAATATAGTCATCTCAACATATGCAGGTTTATTCAGTGTTAAAACTTCTTTAATCTTATGAAATGCAGCAAGATTTTCACTAAAAATCTTTGAACCAACAAATGTTTTTTTAATCTGTAACTAATCTAACATCAACTCCTTTTCGCAAATTTTTCATTGTCTTACCAAAAACTGAAATGTTCATTAACTTGAAGAGATCTTTTTCAAATGCATTTGTTGCATTTTTTCCTTTCTCTGTATTAAAATCAATATATTTTTTCAACCACATACTTTGATTAAATTGTAATACTCTATAAATTTCTTTTAATTTTCATTCCTAATTGTAGATATAACTGTAAATTTTGATAATGAAGTACATCTTTTTCTTTTTTTATAAAGTTGTTAATAATTTGTTAACATTTCCGCTAGAAATGTTATATTTTTCTTAATCTTTGCATCTAAATAGGTATTATATTTAGATTCTTTTTCTTTATCATAATTTTTCATATATTTATTATTTGCTTCAGAATATCTATTCGAAATATAACTAATCCAGCCTCTCATTCCTTTTTCAATAAATTGGTATTTACCAACGTCAGTAAGTAGTTCCAATTTTTGTTCAGTCATTTTTAGCATTGCATCCCAAGCTAATCCGGGACTAGTAAAGTAATGAACAAGATCTAATTCATAATATTCCAAGCATGTTTTTTTTTAATTTTTAAATACATCGGCTAGTAATAATACATCAGATTTTAAATACAAATCATGACACTGTCCCATACTTTTAATGTTAAGAACTTTGCAAATTTTTTCTACTCTTTGATATTTTTCATTTGTTATATTTTCATCATTAAGTAAACTGTAAACTTCTTCTTTAGGTGGAACTTTTTCTTTAAATTTTTCAAAAGATACCATATAATCATATAGATCCATTACTTTTTGTTTGATTGGTTCAAGTTTTTCTGCTCAAATTCCTGTGATAAATATTTAAATTTATTATCTGGCAAATTTTTTACTAACTGGAACTTTATTTGTAATTCTAAAATTCAGATTACAATTTCAATGTGCCGATCCTCTGTATTTTCCAGTTATATGGCAATGTTCTCTAACTTTATAATTTTTTTCATCATTTTCATCAGTTTCTTTTTTGCAAATATGACACATATTACTACTTTCATAATTTTGTTCTTCTTCACCTGTAATTTCCATTTACATTGAAAAGTGTTTTTCAATTATTTCATTGCAATATTTTTGTTCCCCAAGAATTTTTGAAATAAACTTGTAAACAGCATTTCACCACTGATGAAGTATCTATGAAATGATTCATATGTGAACTGCGGTTGTAGATGAAAGTGAAGAATGATCATCGCAGTTAATTTTCCAATTTCAGCAATTGGAAAGGAGAAGCCTGAAAAAATCAGGGCTTCAGCGGGATTCAAACCCGTGACCTCCGCGATACCGGTGCGATGCTCTACCAATTGAGCTATGAAGCCACACATTGGGAGCGACGTCAATTTAGTGAGTTCATATCTCCCGTGAGGAGTGAAATGATGAAGTATATATGAAATGATTCATATGTGAACTGCGGTTGTAGATGAAAGTGAAGAATGATCATCGCAGTTAATTTTCACCACTATAATAGTATTTCCTTTACTAAAACTATCATGATATATGCAAACTATCTTATATGCAAATCCACAATCAGTATGTTTTTTATACGATTATGAATATGAATTTTTCTCATTTGGTAGAGAAGTTTTTACTTTTACAGTGATAGCTGCAAAATCAGCATATATCACGAAAGGAACTTGCAACTGATTTGGAAAATTTCGAAAAAATATGTAAGATTTTTTAGGTCGCATCTTTATTGCTTGTTCACCATTTATAATAAGACAATTATCTTTATGTCGATCAAGTATATCTTTTTTACTGAAGCATTGTAGACAATACGGATCATTATCAGCACCTGGGCCAACTCCCCTTTGAAAAAATACTAAAATAAAATAACCAAAAGTACCCTATGTAACTCAGACTAAAAAAAATTGGTAAATTTACACACAAAAAGTTAAGAACGTAATTATATCAACACACCCTATTTTTACCACAAAGACACCCCAAATAAATTTTCTTTTACGTTTTCTTAACACTGAGTTTTTTAAATTACTAAATTGACCTTAATTGACATTGCCACTTTTAAGACTCCTTAAAATCGCCACTTTTAAACTCCTTAAAATCGCCACTTTTAAGACTCCTTATAATTGCCACTTTTAAGACTCCTTAAAATCACCACTTTTAAGACTGCTTAAAATCGCCACTTTTAAGACTGCTTAAATTCGCCACCTTTAAGACTCCTTTAAATCACCACTTTTAGGGAGCCTTAAAATCGCTTCTTTTAAGAATCCTTAAAATCGCCACTTTTAAGACTCTTTAAAATTGCCACTTTTAAGACTCTTTAAAATTGCCACTTTTAAGATTCCTTAAAATCGCCACTTTTAAGACTGCTAAAAATCGCCACTTCTATGACTCTTTATAATTGCCACTTTTAAGACTGCTTAAAATCGCCACTTTTAAGACTGCTTATAATTGCCACCTTTAAGAGGCCTTAAAATCGCCACTTTTGAGAGTCCTTAAAATTGCCACTTTTAAAACTCCCAAACATTCCACTTTTACGATATTTAAATACCAGACTCCTTTTGAAATATTCTAATTGTAATTGGTAATTAGTCGTAAAATCACCCCTTTTGAAGACATTTAAAAACGCCTCTTTAAGTTACCACTGAAATCAAATTCTCTTTCAAAAATAAGCTTTCCAAAATCCCAACAAGAATAACTCTTTTAGTATTTGAAGGGATAAATACATGTTCGTACATACGTAACACACACACATGAATAACTTCTCAAATTTATTCTCTACTCAGTTTAATTTTTGTTTCAGTGAAAAATTATATTTCAAATAAAACTTATGGAGGATAATACATGAACGCGCGGAGATACGAAATTTCTCTTCGAGTGTTGAAAAATATTTCACTCGTTCGCTGCGCTCAATAGTGAAATTTTAAGCACGAGAAGAGAAATTTCGAAAGTGAAGAATGATCATCGCAGTTAATTTTCCAATTTAAAATCACCCCTTTTGAAGACATTCAAGAGAAGACATTCAAGAGAAATTTCGTATCTCCAAGCGGCCATGCAATGTTCTGTTTATTATATAAACACCAATGAAATACTAAATCATTGCAAAAGACTCGATTCACTATGTAACCATAGCAATGGTGATCCATTCACGTGTGAAGATAACCGATGTTATTTTCTCTTGCGAAGATATCTTGTTTTCGCGCGAAAGCTCGCCTGGTATTTCATTGGTGTTTATATAAGAAGTTAGATTATTACATGGCTAGCTCTGCGAGCGGGCAAGATGAACCAAATTGTGCGCTGTGATTGGCTACCCGAGCGGGCAAGATGGAGCTATCTTGCCCGCTCAGGACCACACACTGTGTCCCGCGCGAAAAATTTCCCCGAAAGCCATATAATAATCCTTTATTGACCAAGCTTTTTCGGTCAAGATTGCTGGATATTGGCCTCCTTCTTTTTTGCGTTTTTATGGACCTCGACTTCGTCTCGATCCATAAAAACGTAAAAAAGGAACTTGGCCAATATTCAGCCATCTTGACCTCACGCTTGGTCGATAACGCATATATATATATATATCCATTCAGTCACTGGACTTAAACTACATCTATTCGTTCGAATGGTTCCAACAGCTCCATTTTGACACTGATAGTGTCATGAAATTCCTTTGTTCTTACTTGTATAGTATGTTTCGTTGGTGTTAATTACTTATTGTTAATGTCTCTTTGTGGTAAACCGTAATTAGTACTTTAAAAATAGCTTGTAAGTTTATTTGTTCATAAAGTGTTGATTTAGTATAGTGTTGTAAATGTAGGACCGTTAAAACAATAAGTGCGTAAGTCAGATGTTAGAAGAATTAATTATTGTGGAATTAATATTCGATGTATAAAAGGAAGCAAGGCGTGGTGAACGGGGAATAGAAAACGGTTGACGGAAAGAAGGCAAGTAGGAAAGTAGAATATCGGAGGACGAAAGCCAGAGGGCAGAGAGAGTCACAGATAGATTCACTGTTAAGAGTCCTTAGCAGGAGCCGGCCAAGAATCACAAGACAAAATTCCTTTGTCATTGGCGGCAACAAAAAGTAACTGCGGAAGACTTTGGTGGGTGAGCTAAGAGTTAGCGGTGGCACTGAAAGACAAGAAAAAAATAACAGTATTTGACCGAGCGCCGAATCGTGGACGAAAATTTGATGAAGTCACAAAGTTGAGGACGAAAGAGGAGGAAGGGAAAGTTTACAGTTGACGGAGGGCAGGTTGTTAGGTTGGTTGTTGCAGTTGAAGCGAGATAAGAAGGAACTGAACTGTTAATATTGTAAATATTTAGTGTAAATAGTACATTAGTTTTATATAAGGTTTAGTTGCATTTATAGTAATTGTCATACTTGTAGTTAAATTAGTTCCTAAATTAAAATCATCCGTACTTTTTTTTTTAAATTTATGTTGGTGAGTCGTGTGCTTGTGGGAAGGGGTTTTGTACAGTTTCCTGGGTCATCCGGACCCACGTCACAGATAGACTGTGGTGTTGCCCTGTGAATCCCTCGTATCATTTTGCCCTCTTCAAGTCTGGCATGAGGGAAGTGGTGCACATGCGAGCTACCATCTTGGTGTGATACAAGAAAACTGCGAAAAAATAAATAGCAAGTTAGAACCATGATTTGATTGCCTGTTCAATAGTTTTAGTGACCTTGACTTTTCATACATGTTTAAAGCATTTGAAAGCATATCTTTCTTTTCACGAAAGCAACGTTGGAGAGATTTGCACCAAATTGTTGGGAAGGGTGTGTTACCCAAAGCTTGCGTATGTCTGGAGTTAATTTCTATGCTATGTTAAGGCATGTGTCAAACGTGTGGCGCCTCTAGCATTTTGTTCCTAACGCGTGTTTCCAGATTGTTACTTGGGGTTGCAAGCTCTAATCTGAATTGGATCAGGGCAAGCCATACGGTGCACACACACGCCCGATTTTTTAACCCTTTTATTTACCATAACGCTACATGAATGCGTTCCACCCCCTGGAAGTACTCTATCCCGTAATTTAAGCGACCTCCTTTTTGGACGCAGAACACTTTCCACATCCTCTTCCATTTTCGAAATTCTGGGCTACACATGACCTGGTCGTCTACTGGAGGAGATGGTAGGCTCCATTTGAAGGCAGCCACTTCTCCAGATCTTTTAGGTATAACCTTATACCATATCCGTGGCTGTAAAAAAGAAAAAACAAACAAATATGTCAAGGATCTTAGGGAAAATAAATAAACAAGCCTCACAAAGCTTAAGGCTATTTAATTCCGTATTTCGATCTGTTTGGAAGAAACAAAGAAGGTCTGACAGAGTTTACATAGGGCTCCTAAATCCGTTTTACAGTTACTTGCAGCTCCTGAAATATGGGCATTTGGGATACTAATTTTCTGTTACAGCTCAGGCCCGTAGCAAGGCTAAAAATGCACGAACCACTTAAATTCAAACTATCTTCGTGAACGATTTCAACACTGTTCAGAAATTTACCAACGAGACTCCAGGCAAAAGAATGACCTGACGTTCAACTAAGTGCGGGCTTACGACTGGCCAAAGGGCTTTTGCCTTTCGTGGTTCAATACCGCATCTAAGGAAATTAGAGACACGACAACTCTGAGTGTTTTTAAAGAGACAGTTTTCATAAAGCTTTTTGACTCAAAGATATTATTACCTTATCTAATTACCGAAATGTAAGCTTTTTGACTCATAGATATTACCTTATCTAATTACCGAAATGTAAATAGTTTTTTATAATTTATATTTTGACTTGTGAATAGTTTTTATCCTATTTTTGTTATCGTTTTATTTCCTTTTATGTATGGTGGAAGAGCTTCCTGGGGGGACTATGCAATAAAGTGGGTGAGCGTGTGTGTGTATGTATGTAGGGGGCCGAGAAAATTGCGGAGAGAACCTACCTCCTCCTTCCCCCTTTAAAATATGGACATTCTGGAGTTATAGGTGGCACGACGGCGACAGCAACGGCAACGGCAACGGCAAAGGGAATGTTAAAGCAATAGGTTTGCTATGAAGGACGTTAAGACACAATGACGACTTTTCTTGTTTTTTGTATTTTTTGTTTGTTTGTTTGTTTGTTTTGGAATTGGCGGTCGTTAGAATTCCAGAATTTGTATACAATTGACAAATTTAGAGAGACTGAAAGAAATCGAATTCACTTAATAGATGATGTTTTCGTTGCCGCCACCTTAAGGTATCTTAAACGCCCTATTAACATGCAAAGAGTCTTGTAAGGCAGATACCAACACTATTTACAATCCCACCAGTTTTTTGCATCAACCATATCTTTTTGGTAAAATTGTTTTTTAAACTTCCCAAAATTTCCTCTGCCGCACTCCCTGCTACAGGCCTGCAACTACGACTACTATGTACTACCACTAGCGCTGCTCACCACTTCGTTGACTCTCCAAAGGATGTCCCTCTTTTAATTTCCTGGAGCAGTAACGAATTATGGCGGCTTTGATTCTTTTAAACGTGGGCTGCCTTTCCGCCTTTTCGCACCCGGGCGCCACACCCCTTGATTGCACAAAATTCCATTGTAACGTATGTGACGGAATTAAATACCTTAAAATGAAGAAAACCGGTCATGTTAAGGTCAAAATTAAACCAGACACTTGGTGTATGAGGATGTACACTAGTGTGATCCAACATGCTTTGGGGCAAAATTGGCCCTAACCGGCGCAGTCACTCCACAAGAAACGGAGACCATTGTAAATTGGTGTTGAATAAGACAAGGCCATAAATATTACGAGACTAAACTAATTCTCGCACAACTCGATCAATAAGGTGGGGGTGTGATGCAAGTAGACCACACGCCGTTTAAGTCAACTGATCGAGAACAACAACAGCTACAACATAATGACGAAATTTTGTTGAAATGTTGTTCTTCCATTTTTTTTTCTTTTTTACGGAAATCCGAATGTTTATCCCGGTGTTTATCATGTGAGGTAGTCACATGGCGAAAGGATTGATGATTGCTTCCATGTAGCTTTCAAAATCAGTGAACGTGACCTGTCAAACCGCAAGCTTTCGTATGACCTTTCATATGATATGAGTCAGATCAGGGCTCAGTTGCTTCGGTGTTCTTCTTAATTTTTTATAGCAAAAATTATACTATACGCATTGTGAATTTGGCGTTCAACGACACCCTCCCTTTAAACTGAGTTACTAAAGTTTGTTCGAGAACTCATTATTCAAACCTTATCTTTCTCTCGGTTGGTAAACAAAGGGTGATTCTGTTGAACAGGGCCAGCTCACTAACGTTTCAGACGGGATTTCTAAAATAGCATTTAACGCCTCTACGTTTCCAAGTAATCTGTGTTCGATATGGAACCCAACATACCTTTCAATCATTTGCCCGCAATTCTACGGACAAGACATTTTGGCGAAGTCACATCTGTCGGCAATGTGGTCGCACTGGTCCTTCTTTGAAATTTATTTCCACATTCGCAGACAATTTCTACCATGGTACATACGCCCTCGTGTACAGCTTGATCTTGACGTTTGAAATTCTCGCCACACAAATGGCATTGAATCTCTATTTGTGGACACTTCTTAGTGTGCTCAGCGGAGGAGTCCAAGCTGAAGTGATTATTGCAAGCGCGGCACTCTCCATGGCATTCGCGCTCGATGTTTGAATACCTTGATTCAGCATCAGTGAGTGACCGTGATGCCATGGCAACAATGTTCTCATTGCCATGGGAGTCTGTCTGCCTCAGCCAAGCTCCAACACCTGTCTGGCTTGCGTCGCACTGCAAAATCGTCGGTGTTCCTGGATCTGGGTGATAATAAGAAATGACCTTGGCGGAACAGAGTTCTTGCTTAATTCTATCCAGTGCTTGCTGGTGGTGGGGCTCCCACCTGAAATGGGTGTATTTCTTGGTCAACTCCCTTAATGGGGATGTCAGGTCGGCCAACTTTGATGAGTAGCGGTTTAGGTAGGTTACCATTCCAAGGATTGTCTGCAGTTCTTTGATGTTTGATGGAGCCTTGATGTTACGGATGGCTTCAAGTTTCTCTTTTGCTGGCTGGACTCCTTCCTCCGTTAGGGTGTGGCCATAGAAATCAACTTGCGATTGTTTGAATTGTAGTTTTTCGGAGTTCAGACTGACGTTGTGTTTGCGTGTGGCCTTAAGCATTTCAGTGAAGGCTTTGTCATGCTCTTGTTCACTTGAACCACAGACTATGATGTCGTCGGCTATCCCCATTACGTTGGGGATGTCCTTGTAGACTTCGTCAAGTTTGCGTTGGAAGATGTCTTGGGACAGTACGATCCCGAACGGTAGTCTTTTGAACCGGTACCGGCCAAAGGGAGTGTTGAATGTGCACAACCGGCTTGACTCATGATCTAGTTCCACATGCCAGTAACCTTTCTTGGTATCCACGACTGAAAAGAACTTCTTTCCGTGTAGTAGCGGCAGGAGTTCATCTATGGTTCGGGTGTAGTAATGCTCTCGACGTATATTCTTGTTCAGGTCTTTAGGGTCGAGGCAAAGTCTGAATTTCTTTCTTCCGTCAGCGGTTTCTTTGACGTTGCATACAATGGAGTTCACCCAGTCCGTTGGTTCGGTCACTGCAGTAATCACATCATCTGCAATCATTTTGTCAAGTTCCTCCTTGTATAGGGGGAGTATGTGTACTGGAACGGTGCGTGGGGGGTGAACGACTGGGACGGGGTTGTCAACCAGCTGGATGTGATACTTCTCTCCTGGGAAGCGGCCTAGCTTGTCAAAGCAATCTGCATATTCTTCCAGGACGGTTGACTTTGAAAGCGGACCATGCTGCACACCCGTTTCTGTTTCAGGGGTGTTCTTAAGTCGGTTTCTCGTTGAAAGGTTTGTGTTGATTTCGTCTACGTTTGCTGTTATTATCCCCAGTTCTTAGCACTGTTGACACCCAAGCATGGATGGGCTTCCTGGGGCTTCTACTATGTTGAACTTGGCATTTATTGATTTGCCTTTGAAGGAGACTTTCAGAATGGCTGCACCAATGTTATCGATCATGGAACCCCCGTACCCTTTTAGAATTTGCTACACGGTAAGATGGTGATAGGAAACGGGAAATGCTGAAGGTCTGTCGTGGTGATTACACTGGTGTCTGCTCCAGTATCTACTTTCAGATTCATGTCATGAATATTGTTAATTCTGACAGTGGCATGGATCTTGTCTGGAACGCTGGTAAGGAGTGCAATCTCTTGATTTTGACAGTTCTTGGTTGATGTGAGAGTTCCTAGGAATACATTGATGGGTTCAGTGTCGCTTGCTCCTTCTTCTTCGTAGGTGTATGTATCGTAGTTGCTGTTGAGAAAATTATCGTCCTCCAGGTGGATGTTTTGGCCCTGGTACTCTGGACTGCTCACTATTTCATGTACTTTTTGAAGGTGTTGTTGCATGCACACCCTTGCGTAGTGGCCGATCTTGCCGCAGTGTTTACATTTCGCATTCTTCGCAGGACAGTTTGCTGATTTGTCGTGGGTGTTCCCGCATCTGAAGCAGCGTTTTGACTTGAACTGGAATCGGCGAGGTTGTGCCCCAGTTGAACTTCGGTGGTCGCCGAAGAACGTTTTGTGCTTGAAGCTCTGTTTCTGCGAGGGTTTTTGACTCCAATGTGCGGATTCGCGTTGAACTGTATGAAGGTCATTTTTATCCTCTCCTTTAGAAATTATTTGCATTTGTGCTTTAGTGCTTTCATCGACTTTTGCAAGGTCGTATACTTGCTTGAAGGTTAGGGAGTTTCCTAGTGCTATCGCGTCTTTGCGTACTTTATCGGACGTGACGCCAAATACGAGCGTATCTCTTAGTGTGGTTTCCTTTGCAGCTGGATCGTATCCCCCGTCCTCTATTAGTAGACGGGCTTTCGTAACGAACTCTTCAAGTGGCATATCCCCTTGTTTGAGGCATCGGAGTTGATATCTTGAAAGAATCTGGGTGCTTTGCGGTTTGGTGTAGGCTTCTAGCGCTGCCAGTACCGGCTCTAATTTCAGATCATCGCCGTCGTTTTGCCAAGTTGTTGTGTTGTAGATTTCAAGGCCTTTGTCATCTACCCAGAGCAGAAGAAGTCTCACTTTCTTGGCTTCCTCCACTTTGTCGAGTGGGCCGGCGAAGATGAGTTCGCATTTTTGCTTGAAAATTTTGAATCTCTTGTGTACATCTCCCGAACTGGTCCAGTCCATCGAAGGAGGTTTGAATCTGTCCGCCATTTCGATCGAAAGCAAGTCGTCACTGTGAAAATTTAAATTGAACTTGATGCTGGGCAGTTAGAAATTAATGTAAAACTTTACTTCTGACACCATGTCGGGAAATGGAGGCATAATACACGAGTTATTTCGCCCGAAGACATCTCTTTTCATCTTACTTGCTCACCATGTGCTAGGGATGGAAAAGACAAAGCATGCATGCCCATATAAGGCAATGAAATGCAAGCTTGGAACTAGCCTAATACATAACGCAATTGCATGTCACGCTAAGCATACTGTGACAACTACATCTTTTTAATAGCTTAGATGAAATTCAGCGGTTTTCATTAAAAAGGAAAAGATGGACTGTGTTAAAGAATTTCTAATCCCTCCCCTCTCTCCACCCATGATGAGGATGAGGATGAGGTGTTTTCCGCAATCATTAACATGGCTTTACTTAATTTTTGGTCAAGGAAGGCAATGTGTGTGTTTAGACCATTACAAAACCAGATGTTTGAAGGATCCTTTGCACTATACTGTTATCAGAAATTAAAACAAATAGCAAATTTGTCTTTGCTGCAAACCTTGCTTTTACTTTTCTTTTTAGGAGCTAAAGGACAGGCAAACAGCTCAACAGTTTTGTGAGACAAATTCCCAGGTGAGTGCTGGCCTTGGTTCTTGCAATCTGTTATTGCATGTCTTAGTTGAACTACATGTACATATGTAATTAATGATCTTGCTGTTGAAATTACAAGGCTTTGATGAACACATCACTTTGTTTGTTTTGAAGTGCATAATAAGATGTATTTTACAGACAATCTCTGAAACCATTGATCATTGTTTCATAAAACATGACAAACCAAGAGGAAAGTCAGTCAACCATCCAAGTTACATACACTGTAATAAACATTATTTTTTTAAAATTGCAGGCAATACTGTAGTTTTCCCAAAACCAAATGATGTCCATTATTGCAATTGTCCAATATATGATTCTGAAATAAAATTTCTCTTGTAGACTGAGGTTGAAACTGAGTGTGATCCGTGTGATGACACTATTGTGGACACTGATGAGGTACTAAGAATCAGAATTAACACAGCCCAAGTGTGATTGTCCACTAATAGCTATGCACCCAAAATAATGCCAGTAGCAGCAACTGCAGCATAGAAGGTTGTTTTACATTTCGTTGTGTTCCACTATGCAATCATTGTGTGCTTCAGCTGGCAAGTAACATTTAGCAATTAACATTTATCTCCAGGTTCGACAAAAGAGAGTTCTGGCTTTGAGTGAACAGGTAGAAATATTAAGGATTGCCCATTATTGAATCAAATCAGACTCCTGCTATGTGGTCTCCCAATTCTGTTTATCACTTGTATGATTGCAGACCAAATTGGATTCTGTTCAGTCATATTACTATTAACATTTATTTACAATTTCACATATAAAATTAAAAAATCTTTGTACAACAAACTATGACATCAACCTCAACCATGTGTCTGCCAGCTCTTAAAGTGTTAACTTGGCACATTTTGGATTTCTTTGGGTCTGTGTGGCAATTTATACTTCTAAACTTGTGACAAATTACGTTTGGAGTAATTTGTGACGCATGATATAAACAAATATAAATAAAAATTAATTTTAAAAGTAAATTTGGAACTGGCATTTAGTCACAATTTTGATAATGTGCTGTCGTCCCTTAGTTGACAAGTTTGTCAGCCAAAAATTGATGATCTCTTGATTTAATATTGAAGGTTGAGTCCTCTAAACGCCAACGGATAGAGGAGACAGGTGATACCAACGATGATGATGATAGTGGAACAGTAAGTGATTTTCATGCAGTCTTTTCTTTTGAAAAATAGACAGCTTAAACAAGGGCCAATAGTGCAAAATAATAATCTTGAATTCTTTAATTCAAGAAGATCCTGTTCATATGTAACAATCGTGGCTTTAATAATAATAATAATAATAATAATAATAATAATAATGATAATAAAATCTATATAGCGCTTTATACAAAAGTTCTAAAGCGCGTCACAATAAAAGAAGGACATAAAATGATAAAATTTACATGTGTAAGCATCTCCTAGTTTCTATCTGACTCCTTATATTGTCTGTTTGCAGGTGACCTTCAAGACATCATGAGAACAACGTGTAGAGCACATGATACATGCAAATAAACTGTTTATATTTGTACTATCTTCTCCATCAATTTTCTTGTCAAATCTGCCATATTCCATATTCCCATACCCCATATTCTCCCTTATTGATGATTGGTACGAGGGATTCACAAGGCCACACCAGAGCCCATCACTGTCAAAATAGAGTTGTTGCAACCAGTCCAACAAATAGATGAATGTGTAGCTTAATGATTGAATGGATATTCTAACAACTTTTCATTTAATTACATACTGAAACAAAAATTAAACTGAGTGGAGAATAAATTTGAGAAGTTATTAATGTATGTGTTGTGCGTGTAGGGGGTGATTTTACGTCTCATTACAAACACTCCCGTTTTAAGGATTCTTAAAAGTGGCGATTTTAAGGAGTCTTAACTTATAAGTGGCGATTTTAAGGACTCTTAAAAGTGGCGATTTTAAGGGGTCTTAAAAGTGGCGATTTAAGGAGTCTTAAAAGTGGCAATTTTAAGGAGTCTTAAAAGTGGCGATTTTAAGGAGTTTAGAAGTGGCGATTTTAAGAAGTGTTAAAACTGGCGATTTTAAGCAGTCTTAAAAGTGGCAATTTTAAGGAGTCTTAACAGTGGCGATTTTAAGAAGTGTTAGGAGTGGCAATTTTAAGGAGTCTTAAAAGTGGCAATTTTAAGGAGTTAAAAGTGGCAATTTCAAGGAGTCTTAAAAGTGGCGATTTTAAGGCTCCTTAAAAGTGGTGATTTTAAGAAGTCTTAAAAGTGGCAATTATAAGGAGTCCTAAAAGTGGCAATAATAAGGAGTCTTGAAAGTGGCGATTTTAAGCAGTCTTCAAAGTGGCAATTTTAAGGAGTTTTAAAAGTGGTAATTTAAAAAGTGGTAACTTTTAAAAGTGGTAACTTAAAAGTGGCGATTTTAAGGAGTCTTAAAAGTGACGATTTTAAGCAGTCTTAAAAGTGGCGATTTTAAGCAGTCTTAAAAGTGGCAATTATAAGGACTTTAAAAGTGGCGATTTTAAGGAGTCTTAAAAGTGGCAATGTCAATGAAGGTCAATTTAGTAATTTAATAAAGTCAGTGTTAAGAAAACGTAAAAGAAAATTTATTTGGGGTGTCTTTGTGGTAAAAATAGGGTGTGTTGATATAATTACGTTCTTAACTTTTTTGTGTAAATTTACCAATTTTGTTAGTCTGAGTTACATAGGGTACTTTTGGTTATTTATTTTAGTATTTTTTCAAAGGGAAGTTGGCCCAGGTGCTGATAATGATCCGACAATACATACAAAAATATTTTTTTAAGTGTAATTACAAATAAATTTATTGAAACCCTTTATCAAAACGTAATTACTTTTGTCTTCTTCTGTTATCAGTAGCAATTCCATAAGGTTTTTATTTTTTCTTTACTAATATAAATAGGAAATTTTAATTTCTTTTCATAACCAAAGACATTTATATCTATACTATTTTGTCTTTGTACTTTTGGAATATCTTTTAAAGTTACTGGAAATGCAATATTTTTGCAATGTATTTTTTTATGTATTGTCTATCAGTATTTTTAATTCTTTGTGGGTTATTTTTACACGGATTCAAATACCTAATATAACACCATCTAAAACATTCATTACCTTTATTTTGCAAATTTATTAAACCTTTTGAAATGTTACTAATCTCCTTTGGTCTTTTGTACAAGTTCGTCCTTTCAATAGTTGATAAACTGAATTATTAATTATATGTTGATCAATTGAAGAACTGCTGGAGCCGCTACAGCGAGCAATGGCGATGCCCTTATACCCGCCATGACAGGGCACTCTTGCACACCCGCTGAGCGCGAATTGCGAGCACTCCCGGTGAGGCTAGGGGGACTGGGTCTTGCAAACCCATGCTGAAATGCGACCAAGGAGTATGAAGCGTCAATCAGGGTAAAAGAGCCTCTGGTAAAGCAGATAGAGGCTCAGGCACACGAGCTCCCGGATGACGATGAAATACGGAAACTGCAGCAGTACAACCGAAGGGAGAATAAGCATCTTAGAGAAAGGCTAGAGGAAGCAAAGAGCGCACTCCCTGATAACACCGAGAGAGCCGCTGGCCTTGCTGCAGAAAAAGGAGCATCTAGCTGGCTAACAGTTATCCCGTTAAAGGATATGAACTTTACTTTAAACAAGAAAGAGTTCAGGGATGCCGTTCATCTCCGCTATGATTGGCACATAGCGGACACGCCCTCCACTTGCATTTGTGGAGATACATTTACGGTGGATCATGCCATGGTGTGTGGACGAGGAGGATTCATCAACCAGAGGCACAACGAGCTGCGTGATCTTGAGGCGGACATGCTAAACATTGTACATGCTAAACATTGTACAAGTGGAACCCGTTCTCCAGGAGATAACGAGGGGTACGAACCAAGCATCGGATGCCCGATTGGATGTTCATGCTCGTGGCTTTTGGGATAGGCAAGGCTCTGCCTTTTTCGAGGTGAGGGTCTGTCACCCAAACGCAGAGTCTTACAAAGATCTCACCATTTAGCAGATTTATCGCAAACATGAATATGAGAAGAAGAGGTTGTACGCGAACAGGGTTTTGGAAGTTGAGCAAGGGACCTTCACATCTTTAGTACTCACTACAACCGGAGGCACAGCGGGCAAATGCAAACGTTTCCACAGTAGATTAGCGGAACTCATATCTATTAAGAAAGGAGAGGAGTACAGCACAACAATTTCATAGGTACGTTCAAAAGTGTCCTTCGCTCTACTAAGGTCCGCGTTACTTTGCCTAAGAGGTTCATGCCCCTCTGAACATTGAGCAATGTGACTTTGAGATCGAAAAAGAACAAGCAGGATTTAGAGAGTAGAGTTTGTTTTAAAGACCTTTTTTAGATATTTTTTGTTAATATATATTGTTTTCATAATATAATTATTTCTTATAAGATTATTAGTTATTAGTTATTAGTTTTTTAGATTAGCAATTTTTATCATTTCGTAAATGAGAGTATATAAGGAAAACAAATTATGATCGGATAAATTTTAATACATTTGTAAATATTTGTATTATATTAGATATATTTGAAATTTAAATTATTATTATTATTATTATTGTTATTATTATTTCAACGTAACGCTAATTAAATTTTATTATTATTTTTATTAATATTAATATTATTATTATTATTATTATTAGAATACAAACCCTAAACTTGAAACATATTGCAGTTGAAAGGAAGAATAAAATGGCTTACACAATTTAAAAAAAAAATTGAATTAATTTGCCAATTTGATTCTTTTCTTACCCATACTTACATGTTACTTTTGATCTGTTCATAACATAAATTTATTGCTTTCATAAATTCTTCGTTGATTATTACTGTTTTCATCTCACTTTGAAAATAAGCAATTGCATATTTGTACATTATTGATCCTACTTTATCTCCTTTTTCAATTTTCTCAAAAGTTATCTTTATTACTTGATTAAATTTAATTTTTTTCGTAATTCTTTTAACAAATTTTTAGTTTGTTATTAAAGTGTGTTTTGAGATCTAAAATATTTGTAATTTTTACGGTATATGCCTTTGTATATATTTTTTGAGCTGTTTGAATTTCTCTTATTTGTGATTCTATATTTTCAATATGCTTTCTTTAATTTGAACCAAATGTGATTTCATCTTTCACTTTATAAACTGTCTTTTCTTCTTTTTCCTCTTCAATAATACTTCGTTATTTTTTCAAATCATTTTTCAATTTTTTTACGTAAGATTATCAGTATACATATCAACTAGATCTTCGTTATCATATTCTTCCAAAGTTGATTCGTTATGATAAATTTCGAATAGTTTCTTTGAAAGTATGTAAATATCTTTTATAATTTACAAATCATATCAATAATTACTTTTTTATCAAATTTCATTATTTGTTCACGATTCATCGACATGTTTCTTTTATTAATGAAAACATTTTTTAAAAACAATTTTAATTTTTCACGAACGAACACAATTAACAATTTTTGAAATTTCTACAAGATAAACAACAATTTAGAAATTGTTAGAACTGTTTGATTATAAGGAGAATGCATCTCCTAAAACCTACCAGTCAATAGAGAGGCTAGGATACTCCTCTTTAAATTTAGCTTGAGCAGTTGGGGGGATTTCTTTACGGGAACGGAACTCTCTGTAGAGTAATCTGGAGGAGACGCTTGAAAGATCAAACATCTCACCCTTTATTGGAACTCGAAAAGAATCCTCAATAAAAGGATGCGGATCAACATGAACACTTTTTCCTTTGATGGCGGAACGCCATTCAATAGGTATGGCACTAACCACTCCCATTAAGTGGAAATATTGACTTGGAGTTAATTTTGCATTGAGGAGTTTTCCACTTCCTAGAAAAATATTATCTTTAGAAACCAAATCTCCGACTTTGCTTATCCCACATGTGTTGTGAAAGAAGGCATGATACAAAGATTTACCCCCACTCAGAATGTATTTGTTATTCCACACAAATTGATTCATTATATCTTCATAAGAATACACTTCCTTCCTTGTGAGAGAGGACCATGCATCCAG